>CAXHTJ010000929.1:0-41051 GCA_964019445.1 Populus tremula
AACCATCAAAAAATGGAGCAAAATAGACTTACCAAAGCCCCAATAATCAATGGCCCAAGGTGGAGATTTCCTTCTTGCAACCCAATCAGACTTAGCCAACTCTATTGATTTATATTGTGATCCAATAAGCCATTCATATTGCTGGAAAAATAAAAAACATAAACAGTAATGTTAAACCCATCCAGCTATAACCATTGATAGTCTTTAAAACAAATCCAAGTTAAACTATGAAAAATTGAAATAATATCAGCACTGGTAGCTCCTAAATCGACCATCCACCACCATAAAGAATTCTAAACTTATTTAATGCAGTTCTCAAAAAGTAATCAGAGTCTATCTATCTTACTTGCAAAACCTGCATAAAAATAAAATAAAATAAAATAAAAACAATTTTCTAACATTAAATACGCAAAGGAATGCATACAAGCCCAAACTAGTGAAGGATCTCTCAAGGCATGAAAAATAAATTACACAAAAAAAATGCAGAGCTGACACCTGATTGAAGAAGTTAATTTTGACTTGAAGTGATACACAAGTTCATACCATGTAGAACCTTGGCCGATATGTGATCCATGGAGCAGTATGAAAACATAACCCAAATGGTTCTCGTGAATATAAGACCCTCTGTAAAAAAGCCAATCAAAACAGCAGCTGCTATAAGATGCCATGTTTATAAACTGTGGATTCTAAATGATTTTTAAATCGAAACATCAAGCAGAGACAAATTTAACAATGACTGGATCATGAAATCAATGAGCAAGAAAAACATCAGTTCTTAGACAGAAAGATGTTAGCTGTGATAGATAAAACGTATTCAGATAATTCATTGTTAAAAATTACATTAACAACACTCAATTCAACCAGCCACCTTGCTCGTAAACAACACCCAGCATCAATAAGACTACTTACATAATTTTCAATTAAACATGCATAATTTCCATCAATCACTCTCTTAATTCCACACACATGAATTCCCAGCATTGGTCAATTTGCCTAAAATCATTCAATTTATGAACCGTAACCTAAAAATTAAATTGGGGGTTTTGATAAATTTTCAATTAAACATGCACAATTAGGTTATAGATCATGGTAAAAACATTTCATAAACCCCTATATTATCGAATTAATAGCCTAAAACCATTATTAAAAGTATTGAAAAAAAATGTTACTTGTGTTCTTGAGTCACATGTGACCGAGATCGTTCTACAGGACAGAAAAAAACCTGAGATTGGGAAAGTTAGGTGAAAAATTCTTAGTGCAAGTTGAATTGCAACAAACAAAAACAAAAACCCTTAATTACTTACCTGAACTATTGAAGAGAACCGTGAAACACCCAACCCATTTACAAGGAGAAACCTTAAATCAGCATCTTCGATGGTGATAATGATGGGTATGGTTCGATTTTGTTCAGATGAAAGAGAAGAAGATGAAGAAAAAAAATTAGGGATGCTGAAGACACGAAGAAGATGAAATGTTTGGGATAAAGGGAAAACAAATCGATGAAGAGAGAGTGATTTTTCTACAGTTATGGATCGATGTTGTTAGGGATGAAGGAGACTGGAAGAGTGGAAGATCATTAATTTTCATCAGTTGGTTTTGTTCATTTGGTCTCAATTTGTTTGCATTTTGGTGTGGGGGGAGAGTACTGGCGTAGATTTACCAAAGCCAGCGATAAATAAACGGCTGAGATTTTATCCTTGCAAATGTAATCAACGGTGTTCGTAATTTTGATTTTATATTAAAATTTCAATAATTATTTTTTGAATTAGCAATGGAAAATTCGTTGCTGATATTAAAAAATTAATACATGTTTAATCCGTTGCAAATCTGTTACTGAATTTAGCAACAGAATTATCCGTTGCTAAATTCAGATGCTAATAACACATGTTTCTAGTAGTGTGAGGTGAAGGCAAGGAAGCTATACAAAAGTATGGCTGCCATACAAAAGAAAAAAAAAACGAAATCCAGGAAAGTCTCCAAAACATAAAACCTACTCAAAATGAACTTTATATATTAATTAATAAAACAAATTAATTAAGTACGGGGATTACATCGATCACCCTCAAATTTATTTTATGGTATGGAATATCGAATGCCAGATCCAAATACTGTGCGCCATAAACGCATGAAAATTGAAAAGAAAAAAAAAAGAGCGCACTCAACAACATTATTTAGTGGCAGCATGAGCTACAAGGAAGCGTAGCAGCTGATCATTTACTTGAAGAGCTCGTCTGGAATGACCTCATCATGGCAGCAAAGGAAAGTGGAGAATTTCTCCATGGTGCGGTTGCACTCTGGGCATTTCATGGTCCCAGGGATCCTACCCGTAGTCATTGGGAAATCGAAGCGGCAGCAAGGACGAGAAATGTCATGGATCCTGCCTTGGTGATCACGGAAGGCCAAATCAAAGCCCTTGACAGGCACTTGTTCCTTCCACAAGTCATACTCAAGCAATGTTTGCAAAGCTGTGGTCTTGTGACCATTGACCACTACATTAGACCCATTGCTAAGCACAGCCCATCCACCTTCTCTGTCGTAGCTAAGCAACTTCTTGATTTCTTGCATCATAGGATCATGGTCATCAAGCTTGCCTAACTGAATCTTGGAGTACAGCATGCTCTCTAGCCTGGTCCAAAAAAACCATATCATGGTAAGGTCTTGCCAGACGTAACTGAGCTTCTCCACGGTGATTGTCGCTATGACTCGCCGGATTTTCTCCCTTTTGCTGCTCTTCCCCACATAAACCATCTCCAGGGGAATGCGGGCTGCCTGCGCCACAGCACGTGCGGTGTTTGTGAACTTTCTCACCCATTCCTCGTCGTCTCCTCCGTACAAGAAAATGTACTTTCCTTCCTTGATCTGATGATCAAAAAAATATTGAAGCAAATGTCAACACGATTACACACACACACGTATAATGTATGTATATTTGGATTGATTCTATAATGAATTTACCCAATTAAGAATCTCTGGGTCAATGCCATCCACTAGAAGCTCAAGCCTCCATGTCTCATCCTTCCAGAGAGATTCCTCTCTCAAGCTAGTGAAAGGGAAGGCACTGCTTCCCCAAATCCACATCATGTGGAGTGCATTTGGGCAAACCACCTTGCCTTGAGGGTCTAGCACCACAAGAATAGGCTTGTTCCGGAAGTGCCACACCTCCTTGATGAACCTAATGACTGCCTTCTCAATCAGTGAAGGGTGGTACACTGTGAACCACGGCATTGAAGACTGCATGCTTTCAAATTTCCCCTTCATTGGATCACTCCACTGGACTGAACGGTCCACAATTGGGACCCAGACCACCTCATACTGACTATTGAGCCTAGCTCCTTGATGCCTGGATTCATTGTATATCTGTTCAAGAATTGAAAGCTCGTCGTTTGACATGTCGAGGCCAGAAATGAGCAAAAGCACATTTTTCCTTCTAAGCACATCAAGATGGACCTGTTAAATTCAAAAGGACGTATGAGAAATGTTTTACAATAGATTGATAACATAAATAGAATGAATGGTAGAAGAGCGAACTCTTTTCTTGGAAGAACCATCTATAAGTGGCTGGATATCATCCTTGGCATAAATCAGGGCCTTTAGGACCTTCATGTTGTCAATGTGGATCATTTCAAAGAGATTCTTTAGCATATGAAAGGATTCGACATCCCTCTTTTCATCTGCATCAAACATCATTGGTTTTATTAGCTTTCACGATCTATCTTCGTACATTAATTTCCTGTTTTCTTATTACCTATCCAACACATGATAGCATAATAAAAAAGTTGCTGAGGTGCAGACCTATGTATTGGTAGCAAGTATCCAATTGCTTCCTGAGATGGTCAAGTATGTTGCTGAGTTTGTGAGCCAAGGTGGATAGCTCCCATGCCACATTGGTTGACATAGAAAACCTGAAATAAGTGAAGGACAATGTTACAAGGAATACATGCATGATGTAAGAAATTGCTGAATAAATTAAAGATGGTGGACTAGAAAAGCATACTCGTGTCCCATGGTAGTGAGGCTAGTAATCTGAGCCGCACAAGCCACAACACTCCTCATGGTCCAGTAGACAGCAGTAGGGATATGGGCCATGGCTGTGGACAATGCTGTTACTTCATTAGAAATGTAAGCTGGCGGTAGATCCTTGAACTCAACCACGCACCTAGCCACGTCCATCATGACCTTGATCAGATTGTTAATGGCATCGAAGCGAGGCTTCAAGGGCCCTGATTGTTCCATGATGCTAGGCAGTTGCCTGAGGATTGCCATGGATTTGGCAAGTTGGTTTGATGAGTAAATCTGGGCAAGCAGCCAGAATTCTCCATAATTCAAAGCAAAAGCTGACAAGGTGAGCACAAGCTTGGCATCCCAGGAATAGCTTGTTAGCATGTTGAAAAGTGAGACAGTTGTTGCGTGGGCATCTGTCCCGCCCAGTGCCTTGTAGGCAATCTGCAGAAAACAATTAAGGCAGAAAAATTTCAATTGATTCTTTAGATTAATGCCTATATATCATAGCATTAAAATTGAAATATATTGTCTAACCTCGCAGGAAATTCTATCTATTGTATACGACAGTGCATCGAGCATGGAAACAAAATTGACTTGGAGAGTCTTGTCCTCCAATTCAGCATGGGCTTGGGAAGTCTGCATTGTCAGACGTGATCAGAGTAACATAAATGAACAAAAAATAATAGAGTTAAGTTGATATTCAAGTTAATTTCCAAGGATGAGTTTAGTTTAGTTTAGTTCTATACCGTCAGAGAGGTATCGATTTGCTGGGTGGCACGTTTGAGGATGTCTTCAACAAGGTGGAGAAGAGGTTTGACATCAACCTCTCGGCCATCTGGAGCATGAGTTCCTACAATTTGTTTCATCATCACATTGTCATCAGACATTGTTAGCATGCTGCCGCGGTCACTCTTGATCAGTTGCTGGCTCGCATTAAAACCTTGGGCAGGGTGCCTGATGAGGGGAAGGCGTGATTCCATGGGGATCAGCTAATTGAAAGCAATTAATGGATTCTTTGGGTTATGGGGCAGAAGTAGAGAAGATTGGCTTGTGTGTCTTTGTTCCATATTTGGCATGCCTATTTATAATATTAGAAATTGAATAAAGCTCACTTGAATCAGCTTCCTTACTTCCTTCGTAATCAAAATATTAGGGACGTTAAAGAGAAGGCTATACTTTTGTGGTCCCTACGTCTACCCTTCTTCCTCATTACTTTATATAACATGGATTTTACCTGACAAATCTGATTCAACACTCCATTACAACGATATGTTCGGAACCTTTTCTTCTTTTTGTATTTCCTAGCAATTTGGGAACTCAATCCCAAACTCCCTTTTCATAATAACTAATTAATATCTTGATTTTTTTAATTTAAATATTTTTTTAATATTTTTAGATTATTTTGATATATTAATGTTAAGAATAAATTTAGAAAAATTAAAAATTAAAAATATTATTTTAATGTATTTTCTAATAAAAACACTTTACTACACTCTCAAAAGGACCCTTAATACTAAAATATCCTTCTATTTACAATTTATTATAATATTATGATTTCAATTTTAGTTAATAAAAAGTTTGAAATAAGAAGTTGATATAATCTATTAAGCTTAATATCCAGTGGATTGATTTATACTAAATAATTTATAAATACTAAAATATCCTTCAATTTAAAATTTATTTTAATATTATGATTTCAATTTTAGTTAATAAAAAATTTAAAATAAAAAGTTGATATAATCTATTAGATTAATATCCAGTGGATTGTTTAGTCCATGCAAGATCCCACGTCAACAGATTCTAGTAGAAGCTGGTGGGCTCATAATTGAGAATTTTCTTCTTTTCCAAGAGACAGAGTGAACGGGAAAAAGTATGAAATGATTCCTTGCTTTTATGGAGGTAAACTAGACAATTGATTTGACAAAAAAGCAAATCTGGCAAGGTCGAAACAAAATATACTTGGTACAATTTCTCTATAAAAGGCAACGTATTTGGGCTCCAAATATTAAAGAACGATTCGAGATAATTTTTTATTTTTTTTGGAAATTGAATGGATAACTATTCTTTTCTAAAACAAATATTTAAGGAATCAATTACAAGAATTTGTCTCATTGTTTGGGATTAAATCTTGCAATATGATTGAGTATCTATTTAATTAGGAGTATAATGATTTTAGTCGAAAGAGTATAATAGATTTATGACGTTTCATCAATATGACGAGGGTTTTTACTACTCATACAACCTCGCAGAATTCAACCTTGAAAACAAAGAATCCAAACATCTCAAATACTTATCAGAATATATATGAACAAAATCACGCCATGAATTTAGCATAGCATCCAAGAAAATCCAGAGTCCAAAAAGTGTGGAAACCATACTAAAATCGTAAACGTTTGAATTCATCATCGATCAACAAAATCCAAAAACTGTGAAAACCATATTAAATTTATCATCAACAAAACCCCCTCTGTTTTTATATCCGTCATCAAACTAACTACTGTATTTTTAACATTTTTTCCCCTTTCTTTCTTGTCATAAAAAGAAATCGAAGTGCCAAAAACAATACACACAAATATCCAAATGTTTGATGTCTCTCTTTCAATTCTCTCGTCACTTCACTAGGAATCGGGATATGCCAGGTTCAAGAATAAAAGAGAAAAGAGAGAGAGTGAAAGATGTTGATCTTCAACCACATATTAATATTTATAAATTTTGATGATAACAATTAAATAAAAATGAAAAAATAATATGCTTGATTAAAAATAAATATAAACAGATTTATATAAAGATTATCAACAAGCATAGAGAATTAAATTAAAAAATCAATCAATAAATCCACAATGCAAAATCAGTGAAAACTTTGTTCTTAAAAATTCATTTTTGTACAAATTATGTAAATTTTTATATTTCATAAGATAGCACAAATTAAAATAATTTCACACACATCACATTACATTTATTATAGGATTGATATGGATTTAATCAATTCAAGATTCACTAGGCTTGAAACTATTAAAATGGATTTTAAGTTGTATTGGTTGACCACTTGGCCAATAAAATCCAAGAGGGATGGCTGGGTGTATATTGTGATTAGCTGCGTCTAATGACATACAAGAAGGATGGTTAGGTTGTCATATTGGGATTAGCCATGATCAACGGCATCCAAATGGATGATTGGGTTAGAATAAGATAGATAAACATATTAGTGGTCTCGCAAAGGATGACAAGAATAAAACGCAATAAAATAATTACAGCAAATGAATTAACTCCAGTCCCTACCATATACCTATAAAAAGGTTGGGACATGAGAGTAAGGATATTATAATTGAAGAAATATTAAGGTTGTATTAACTATGTAAGGAGTAACAAAAGGATTATACTAAGTTAGACTACAATATGCTTTTAGTTATTTGTTGGTATGTTTTAGATTAATTATAATTCTTGTATCCATTTTGCTTTCGTAACAGGGAAATCACAAAATCAAGGTGTGTAGCCTTTCATGGATCCATATCTTTTGCAAAAAACTACAATTTCACCAGTTTCATATGCTTAGTATTTATAAAAGTGAACATACCATTTGTATAATTGTTATTCATCATTTTTTAATAAGCTTATGTCATCGTTTTTTTAGACTAGGGATGTGCAGTTTGTGTGTGTGTGTGTGTGTGTGTAATCGTGATATTGTGAGTGTAAACACAAAAAAAAAAACTAAATTAAAGCTGAAAATGACTTCATCATCGTTGCCGATTTTTGAATCAGTAGCGACACAGTTCTTGACAGCCGACCTCTGAATCAGCAGCATCAAAGTTCTTTGCTGTTGATTTTTGTATCGGCAGCAACACAATTTCTAGCTGTTGATTTCTAAATTTGCAACGACACATTTTTTGTTGTCGATTTCTAAATCAGCAGCGACATGATTCTTCACTAATGACCTCTGAATCGACAACGTTAGAGTTCTTAGTTGTCGATTTCTGAATATGTTGTAACACAGTTTTTAGCTGCCTATATCTGAATCAGCAACGACACAATTCTTGACTGCTAACCTCAGAATTGGCAACATCACAGTTGTTGGATGTCCATTTCTGAATCGACAGCAACACAGTTTTTTGTTGTTGATTTATGAATTGACAGCAACACAGTTCTTGACCCACCACCAGAAATTCGCTAAATACCAACGGACACACCGACGGAATTTTTTCTGTCGGTATTTTTCGGCCGAAATCACCGACGGACAATATTCGTCGGTAATTACCGACCGAAAATTCAGAATTAATGAAAAAAGGGCGGGTAGGTGGCGCAGAGGTTTTGGCAGGTGATTTTTCCAACGGAATTAAAACCTGGGGACCGTACGCATGATGGGACCTGTTCACCGTAAAAAATACCGACGGAATCACCGACGGATTTGAAATGCCAGATCCATACCGGTGACGTGACCGGTGCACCGTTAAAAAAACCAACGGAATCACTGAGGGATTTGAATAGCAGGTTCGTGCGGTGACGTGTCTATTGCCCGTCAGAATTACCGACTGTGTCGCCGACGTATTCACCGACGGAATCCAAACCGTCAGTAAGTCCGTCGGTAAAAGTGAATATATGGCCACTCTACCGACACTCTCCTCCCCCATTTCTCCTTCTTCTTCCTAATCCTAACCCTCCCCATCTGCAAAATAACCAGCCCCCCCTCGCCCCAAAACAAAAATCTTCCTCACCTCAGCACAACAAGTTGTATTTCTTGAAGTTTTGTGGTCACAGCATCCGTGTTGTGATTTACCGATGGATTTTATCATTTTTTGTAAGTAATTCTATCTTTTAAAATTTTAACATTTAAATGTCATTTTTTTTTTTTTAGTATATGTATTTTTTTTTAGTAGATGTACATGTTTTATTGTTATTTCTCAAACAAACTTGTAGTATATGAATGTATAATTTTATACTTGTTATGGTTTGTTTTAGATTTTGTAAGATTGTATTTGTTTGAAAATTGTTAAAACTTAATTTGTAGAATTACCGAATTACATGTTATGTTTTGAAATAATTAAGAGCTTGCTTAATGGGTCCTTTTTATAGAGGTTCGATAGAAGTCATGGATGATCGTTCATGGATGTATCTAGATTCACCCCAAGGATTGCGGAGGATGGATTATTGTAACGGGGTTCAGGGTTTTATTAATTTCGCAACATCTATTCCCAGAAATTTTACTGGAGGCGGTATTAGGTGTCCATGCAGGAAGTGTCAAAATAAAAAGTATCTGCATCCAGATGTTGTAATGATGCATCTTCTACACAAAGGGTTTGTGGAGGATTACGAGTGTTGGTATGCACATGGAGAGGTATTTGTTAGTAATAGGAGAATGGGAGAAACGGTGGTTGGGTCAACTTCTAGTGCTAGCAACGTGCATGAAGCGGCAAATGACAACACTAATCCTTACAGAAACATGGTTATGGATGCAATGAGAATGAATCAAGATAATGTCAATCAATGTCCAATCGTAGAAGAAGAACCTAATGCAGAGGCAGCTAGGTTTTTTGATTTGTTGAAAGATTCTGACGAACCATTATGGGATGGCTGCACAAACCACAGTAAATTATCGGCTGTGGCACAGGTGTTCACCATCAAGTCAGATCACGGGTTGAGTGAGGCCGGGTATGACAAAATTATTGATTGGGCAAGAAGCATTTTACCTGAAGGGAACAGGCTCAAAGAGAACTTCTATGCTGCGAAGTCCATGATGAAACCCCTCGGTTTAGGATACCAGAAAATTGACATGTGCCCTAACTTCTGCATGTTATACTACCTTGAAAATGCTGAGATGACCGAGTGCATGACATGCGGGCATTCCCGTTACAAACCCAGAACTGGCAGGGGGAAGACTCTAGTGGCATATAAAAAACTTAGATATTTCCCGATCACACCTAGACTGCAGAGGTTATTTATGTCACCAAGGACTGCTGAGCACATGACATGGCACCAAACACACGATGCGTTGATGGTGTGATGGTGCATCCTTCTGACGGCGAAGCGTGGAAACGCTTTAACAGTGTTCATCCTGACTTTTCTGCTGAATCAAGGAATGTTCGACTTGGGTTGTGTACAGACGGGTTCAACCCATTTGGGTCATTTGCTGCTCCCTATTCTTGTTGGCCGGTCATTCTCACAGTTTATAACTTGCCACCGGGAATGTGTATGAGGCCGGAGTTCATGTTTCTATCTACTGTCATACCCGGTCCAAGCAGCCCGGGGCGGAATATAGATGTTTGTCTTCGACCGTTGATAGATGAGCTGGCGCAGTTGTGGTCCTCCGGATCTCTGACTTATGATATATCGAGGAAACAAAATTTCCTTATGAGGGCGGCTTTGATGTGGACTATCAGTGATTTTCCAGCTTATGGAATGCTTTCTGGTTGGAGCACGCATGGGAAACTCGCATGTCCATACTGCATGGAAAACAACAAGGCATTCACGCTAGCAAACGGAGGTAAAGCTTCTTTTTTTGACTGTCACCGTCGCTTCTTGCCACTTAATCACAGGTTCAGAAAGAACAGAAAAGATTTCTTTGTTGGTAGAGTTGAAAAAGATGTTGCATCCCCGCGTCTTTCTGGTGAAGAATTGCATCATGTTGTATCAGAGTACGGTGACATTGTGTTTGGCCTTCAATCAGGTAAGCAAAAGTTTCCTGGTTTTGGTTTGACCCATAATTGGGTAAAGCGAAGTATCTTTTGGGAGCTTCCGTATTGGAAGACTAATCTTCTCCGCCATAACCTTGACGTCATGCACATCGAAAAGAACGTGTTTGAGAATATTTTCAACACCGTCATGGATGTGAAGGGGAAGACAAAGGACAACATGAAGGCTAGATTGGATATAGCTTTATACTGTAACCGTAAAAATATGGAGTTGGTTTATGACGAGTCACGGGTTGCAAAACCAAGGGCAAGCTTCGTGTTAGAGAAAAACGCACAACTGCTAGTCTATAAATGGCTTAAGAGTCTACGTTTCCCGGATGGACATGCATCAAACATATCAAGGCTTGTTAACATAGAGGATTGCAGATTGTATGGAATGAAAAGCCATGACTGCCACGTGTTTATGCAAACACTCATCCCATTAGCTTTTCGTGATTTGTTGCCAAAGGGAATATGGGATGCACTAACGGAGATCAGTCATTTCTTTAGAGATATATGCTCCAGCAAGATGAATGTTGAGCATACCTTTTAATATGATGAAGATTTACAACACCAAATCTTGCTAGAGATTAAAGGTGAAAGTGTTTAAGGATTGAGGGGAAAAAAATGAAAAATCTGAGGTGAAAAACGGAGGAGAAACGAAGCGGCGGGGAGAAGAAGAAAAAATGAGGCGAAGCGGCGGGGGCTGGAACTTATAGGGCAATTTTACCGACGGAATCACCGACGGAAATAATATCCTTAAATAATTAGTATTACACATATATAGACTTACTGAATAAATGGTCTCAGCTCATCACAGTTAAATAGAACATAGTTGTGTGCTTGTTTGAATTCTATTTCCGACAAATATCTTCCTCTAACGGCATTTTTAGGTGTGGGTCGTCCAGTATTGGAGAATATTGACAAGTTCCCACTGGAAGGCACTTCACCGCCATCGTCATGCCGTGGAACGCGATTGATTCTTGTTCTCAGATGAGGTTCGAAATAGTACGAGATAAATGTTGATATCTCTTCAACAATATAGGCCTCAGATATCGAAGCCTCAACATGCGCCTTGTTCTTAACCTTTTTTTTTAGATTAAACAAGTACCTGTATTGAAGTACAATTCAAGTATTTTCAAATAAGAAAAACATAGAAAATACTTTAAGATATGAATTCCATTGCAACTGTAATATCTCACCGTTCGAATGGGTACATCCATCTATACTGGACCGGTCCTCCAGCTTTTGCCTCGAACGGTAGATGTATAGGGAGATGCTCCATTGAGTCAAAAAATGAAGGAGGGAATATCATCTCAAGTTTGCATAGTGTCTCGATGATATTCGTTTGAAGCATCTCAATGTGCTCAACATTCATCTTGCTGGAGCATATATCTCTGAAGAAATGACTGATCTCCGTTAGTGCATCCCATATTCCCTTTGGCAACAAATCACGAAAAGCTAATGGGATGAGTGTTTGCATAAACACGTGGCAGTCATGGCTCTTCATTCCATACAATCTGCAGTCCTCTATGTTAACAAGCCTTGATATGTTCGATGCATGTCCATCCGGGAAACGCAGACTCTTAAGCCATTTGTAGACTAGCAGTTGTGCGTTTTTCTCTAACACGAAGCTTGCCCTTGGTTTTGCAACCCGTGACTCGTCATAAACCAACTCCATATTTTTACGGTTACAGTATAAAGCTATATCCAATCTAGCCTTCATGTTGTCCTTTGTCTTCCCCTTCACATCCATGACGGTGTTGAAAATATTCTCAAACACGTTCTTTTCGATGTGCATGACGTCAAGGTTATGGCGGAGAAGATTAGTCTTCCAATACGGAAGCTCCCAAAAGATACTTCGCTTTACCCAATTATGGGTCAAACCAAAACCAGGAAACTTTTGCTTACCTGATTGAAGGCCAAACACAATGTCACCGTACTCTGATACAACATGATGCAATTCTTCACCAGAAAGACGCGGGGATGCAACATCTTTTTCAACTCTACCAACAAAGAAATCTTTTCTGTTCTTTCTGAACCTGTGATTAAGTGGCAAGAAGCGACGGTGACAGTCAAAAAAAGAAGCTTTACCTCCGTTTGCTAGCGTGAATGCCTTGTTGTTTTCCATGCAGTATGGACATGCGAGTTTCCCATGCGTGCTCCAACCAGAAAGCATTCCATAAGCTGGAAAATCACTGATAGTCCACATCAAAGCCGCCCTCATAAGGAAATTTTGTTTCCTCGATATATCATAAGTCAGAGATCCGGAGGACCACAACTGCGCCAGCTCATCTATCAACGGTCGAAGACAAACATCTATATTCCGCCCCGGGCTGCTTGGACCGGGTATGACAGTAGATAGAAACATGAACTCCGGCCTCATACACATTCCCGGTGGCAAGTTATAAACTGTGAGAATGACCGGCCAACAAGAATAGGGAGCAGCAAATGACCCAAATGGGTTGAACCCGTCTGTACACAACCCAAGTCGAACATTCCTTGATTCAGTAGAAAAGTCAGGATGAACACTGTTAAAGCGTTTCCACGCTTCGCCGTCAGAAGGATGCACCATCACACCATCAACGGCATCGTGTGTTTGGTGCCATGTCATGTGCTCAGCAGTCCTTGGTGACATAAATAACCTCTGCAGTCTAGGTGTGATCGGAAAATATCTAAGTTTTTTATACGCCACTAGAGTCTTCCCCCTGCCAGTTCTGGGTTTGTAACGGGAGTGCCCGCATGTCATGCACTCGATCATCTCAGCATTTTCAAGGTAGTATAACATGCAGAAGTTAGGGCACATGTCAATTTTCTGGTATCCTAAACCGAGGGGTTTCATCATGGACTTCGCAGCATAGAAGTTCTCTTTGAGCCTGTTCCCTTCTGGTAAAATGCTTCTTGCCCAATCAATAATTTTGTCATACCCGGCCTCACTCAACCCGTGATCTGACTTGATGGTGAACACCTGTGCCACAGCCGATAATTTACTGTGGTTTGTGCAGCCATCCCATAATGGTTCGACACCTAATACCGCCTCCAGTAAAATTTCTAGGAATTGATGTTGCGAAATTAATAAAACCCTGAACCCCGTTACAATAATCCATCCTCCGCAATCCTTGGGGTGAATCTAGATACATCCATGAACGATCATCCATGACTTCTATCGAACCTCTATAAAAAGGACCCATTAATTAAGCAAGCTCTTAATTATTTCAAAACATAACATGTAATTCGGTAATTCTACAAATTAAGTTTTAACAATTTTCAAACAAATACAATCTTACAAAATCTAAAACAAACCATAACAAGTATAAAATTATACATTCATATACTACAAGTTTGTTTGAGAAATAACAATAAAACATGTACATCTACTAAAAAAAAATAATACATATACTAAAAACACAATAAAATTGACATTTAAATGTTAAAATTTTAAAAGATAGAATTACTTACAAAAAATGATAAAATCCGTCGGTAAATCAAAACACGAATGCTGTGACCACAAAACTTCAAGAAATACAACTTGTTGTGCTGAGATGAGGAAGATTTTTGTTTTGGGGTGAGGGGGGGGCTGGTTATTTTGCAGATGGGGAGGGTTAGGATTAGGAAGAAGAAGGAGAAATGGGGGAGGAGAGTGTCGGCAGAGTGGCCATATATTCACTTTTGCCGACGGACTTACCGACGGTTTGTATTCCGTCGGTGACTCCGTCGGCAAAACCGTCGGTAATTCTAACGGGCAATCGACACGTCACCACACGAACCTGCTATTCAAATCCCTCGGTGATTCCGTCGGTATTGTTAACGATGCACCGGTCACGTCACCGGTATGGATATGGCATTTCAAATCCGTCGGTGCTTCCGTCAGTATTTTTTGACGGTGAACAGGTCCCATCACGCGTACGGGCCCCAGTTTTTAATTCCGTCGGTGATTCCGTCGGAAAACTCACCCGCCAAAACCTCCGCGCCACTGCCCGCCCTTTTTTCATTAATTCTGAATTTTCGGTCGGTAATTCGGTTGGTGAGTTCGATCGAAAAACACCGAGGGAAAATATTCCGTCGGTGAGTCCGTTGGTATTTAGCGAATTTCTGGTACTGAAACTCATTCTAACGTATGCATGTCATTACGAGATTCTCGTTCATTTACCATGTATTGATGTACATTTAATTACATATATTTACAAGGTTTATCAAATGGGAAGGAGTGCGCCCAAGTCATTGTCTTCACTAAGCCTTGGCCCTGAAAGACACGTTAAGTGCTACAACGGGTATTTTGTCAATGGATATGTTTTCCATACTGAAGAATACGGGCAAGGAAGAAAGACATACAACTGCGGTGTTTGTGTTAAGGGATCCACAAGTAGCCAGTTAGAAGTTGACTACTATGGTAGATTAGAAGAGGTCGTCGAACTGCAATATCATAGCGAGCAGAATAAAGTGTTTTTATTCAAATGCTATTGGTATGACACGACGGACATGTCGCACCCCAAAAAAAATAAACAAAAAAGTTTGTTTTGCGACATTCGACTGGCGACTTTCGTTTTGTTCTTTTTTTTTGCTGATTTGGTTCTTTGGAGTCGCCACCTAGTATTTTGGTCACTAGGAACCCTAACTGGTCTTTCAGAGATTCTAAGGCAAGGGACTGGTTGCGTAAAGGGAAGGTATTAGCACCCCTAGTACGCCCTACCTAAGGTAAGCTGCTTGGTGTTTGGTTTGCTCTACAATTGCTATGGTGTTGGTATTTTCTAGGCTCGTCAATTGATTTTGGATAGAAATCTAAGGAGATTCCATGTGCTTTGAAAGCTCATTTTTCCCTTAGTATTTCAAGAGTTTGCGACTCATAAATCGTGGAATAAAAAAAAAAATTTAAATTTTGAAATGTCCTCGATTATAATCAAGGCTTCTTTCAAGAATGTGTGCGGATTTATTACTCCCAATAATATTTTGGATATTCATCCTTTTAAGGATTTCTTTATCCAAACATTAGCGGTGAATAATAAATTTTCTCCCCAAAATAAGATTTTTATAGTTTTTGGAATATTGGCCAATACTCTTTGGAGTTTTACAAACATGTTATAAAATCCAGAAATGCAAGAAAATAATTTGTGTTTAAGAAATCTATGCGAAAACACACTTTCGAAGCTTCCAATATATTTTTTTTTATATAAAAAGAACATTCAAAACATGTTAGAGTATTGGCCGTATGCAACACGCAAGAAAATATTTTTTAAAAAAAAAAAACAATATATTTTTTTTTTACGAAATCGGGTATTTTAATACTGAATTTGTATCTCCACAACATAAAAATACAAACTAATATTAAGTCATTTTAAAAAGATGTACGGAAAAAAATCAACAATATTTTAAAGGAATTTTAGAAAATTTTGAAAGCAAAAAAAAAAAATTATCTTTGAAAATTTCTGGTGTCTCGACGAAAATCAGATATTTTAAATACTGAATTTATACCTACACAGTATAAAAAAAATACAAACCCCCTTAAAATATATATATATATATATATGAAAGGAAAATAACAACATTTTTTTTTAGATTTTTTAGATTTTTTTTATAAATATTATATATATATATATATAACATATACACACATATATATTATAATTTATAATAATATATAATATATTATAGGGCTGGGCCGGCCCAAATGAATGGGCTAGGCTCAGCCCCAAAAAAGAGACGGGCCTCGGCCCGTCAAACAAAAGTGGGCTGACCTCGGCCCGAGAAACAAAAGTGGGTCGATCTCGGCCCGAAAAACTCAAGTGGGCCGATCTCGGCCCGAGAAACTCCTACGGTCTGGGCCAAGACCGGCCCAGACTTGCAAGGCTGGGCCAGCATCGGGCTGGCCCAACAGCCCCAGGCCCAGCGGGGGAAGAATTAATTTTCTTCCCCCGCCTCCTGCATGCAGAATGCATGCAGGAGGCAAACCTGCAGAAGACAAAAAAAATGGGGGAGAAGAAAATGTACCTGGCGTGGAGGAGGCGGTCGCTGGCGGTGGTGTGGCTCGTGCACGGTGGCTCCGGGCGGCGGCGCTGCGGCTGTTTCCAAGTGTTCGGTTCGCTCTCTCTCTCTCTCTCTCCCGGTCCTCTCTCGGGTCCCCCTCTCTCCTTCGGTCTCTCTCTATTTATAGGGAAGAAAAAAAGAAACCGGCGTGCCTTTTGCTAGTGCGCCCTCAATCACGCAACGGCTGGTCGACCAGTGACCCGTTCGGTGGTCTTGTGGGGCTTCGGTGACCAGTGAGGAGAGAGAGGCGGGAAGGTTTTGAAAATTTTCGTCTTCTGTTGCTGCTAATTCGGGGGGGAAGGAGGAAGATGAACAGTGTCGTTCAAAACGACACCGTTCTGGTCTTCCTCTCTTTTTATTTTTTTTATATATATGAAACGACGTCGTTTTGGATAAAACGCGCCGTTTCATTTAAATGGGCCAAACTTCAAATCAGTCCTCCAAATTCAGTCCCCGCCCCTCTTGTTGGCCGCCTTTTTCACTTTGGTCCTTGGCCTCTGATTTATGCAATTGATCCCTCAATTGATTAATAAACTTTCAATTTCTTCAATTAGGCCCCTGAACCGAATAATTGCAGCCCCTCCATTTACGCGCCTCTTCCAATTTGGTCCCTGGTTTTGGATTTTCTTAATTAAGTCCCTAATTGGCCATTAAACTTCAATATTTATGCAATTAAGCCCCTGATTTGACCCAATAAATTCCTGAAAAATATATTTTAGCCCCAGAACTTAAATTTCTTCTAATTAAAGTCCAAATTGATTTAAAAATTAATTTTTCTTGCAATCAAATCCTCTATAAATTCAAATAAAAATCCAATTAAGTCCATAAACATCCAAATTTAGGCTTTTCTCCTCAAAATTCAAATTTTCCTTCTCAATAAGGCTTTCATCCTTCAAGAATATACTGTCAAAAATTCAATCCTTGTATTTTTAAATTCCTTGACCAATTTTCTGACTGTTTTCTGAGTGCTTCTGCGTCCTGTTATTTTTTCTAACCTTTTTTGGCTATTTATTTTATTTTTCATGGGGACCCAAAAATGGGTTACAACAGATGCCCCCTCTTTATAATACTTACGGAGCATGGGTTTTGCGTAGTAAGTGTTATAAAGATAAACCCAAAACGGAACTCCCGAAACTGATCTGGTCGAAGCTCGATGGATCTGAAACTTTGTCCTTTACAACAACCCTCCTTAGCCCAAAAACTATGATCAAAACTTAGTCATCCCGAGATCCTTATCCAGCGATCCTCTGAATTCTTACTTTAGTTTGATCAACATGGAAATCCATCCGAGATCCCATCTGGTGATCTCCTTTAACCTGGAATCCCATCTGGCGATTCCTTTACCCATAACCAATACAAAAAATGTGTGTGTGGTCTCATTATGATGGGTGACCTGCCCGAATGGAAAAGGGAAAGAGTGGTCTCATTCTTTGGGTGACCTACCCAGGGGGAAGAATGGCCTCATTATTATGGGTGACCTACCCAGGTAAAAAAAATGGAGAATGGTCTCATTCTTATGGGTGACCTACCTAGAGAAATATGGTCTCATTGTGATGGGTGACCTGCCCAAGAAAAAAGGAAGAGTGGTCTCATTCTTATGGGTGACCTACCCAGAAAAAATATGGTCTCATTGTGATGGGTGACACACCCAGAAAAAATATGGTCTCATTGTGATGGGTGACCTACCCAAGGAAAAAGAAAGAGTGGTCTCAGTCTTTGGGTGACCTACCCAGGGAAAGGAATGGCCTCATTCTTATGGGTGACCTACCCAGGTAAAAAAAAAGATGGAGAATGGTCTCATTCTTATGGGTGACCTACCCAGAAAAAATATGGTCTCATTGTATGGGTGACCTACCCAAGGAAAAAATAATGGTCTCATTGTATGGGTGACCTACCCAGGAAAAAAATGATGGTCTCATTGTATGGGTGACCTACCCAGGAAAAAAAAATGGTCTCATTGTATGGGTGACCTACCCAGGAAAAAATGATGGTCTCATTGTATGGGTGACCTACCCAAGGAAAAAAATGGTCTCATTGTATGGGTGACCTACCCAGGTAAAAATGATGGTCTCATTGTATGGGTGACCTACCCACGAAAAATAATGGTCTCATTGTATGGGTGACCTACCCAGGGGGAAGAATTCTTAGTAAATTCCATGCTTTTCTAAGAAAAGGTTTCAATATGAGGTCCCTTCTGGCGACCTTCCTTGATGAATGTTGAAGTACGAGATCCCTTCTGGCGATCTCAAATAACTTGGAATCCCATCGGGCAATTCCTTTTACGAAAGGTAAAACATGAAGTTCCTTCCGGCGACCTTCATCGAAATACAAGATCCCTTCTGGCGATCTCCTTTTACCAAACAACCTGGAATCCCATCTGGCGATTCCTTTTATACGAAAGCTGAAATTTAAGGTCTCTTCTGGCGACCTCCATCGAAATACGAGATCCCTTCTGTCGATCTCAACAACTTGGAATCCCATTTGGCGATTCCTTTTTACCGAATGCTATCGATGTTGTTCTTCCTGCTAGCAGGGTTTGAAAACCATTATTTTCTCTTCTTGTTGTTCTAGAATCAACTCAATGATTCTTTCTTCGTCCATAATCTTGTTGGAATGCGCTAAGATCTCCTCCTGTAACGATCCGAAAAAAAACATTATATGCAAATGATTTATGATTAGATGCAATGCATGCATTATACCTGGTTTTGAAACATAGGCCCCATCCTCTTCTTCTAGTTCATGAGACTCCCTCTTAACATGAACTTGCTTTTGAAGTCGTATGCTAGATTTATCTCTCGTGTTGCCTATCATATTCTTGGCGAAGAAGTCTTTGACTTTCTTCAAGTAGTCCTTTTCTCAAAATGTATGACTTGTATTTGCCTCTTTGTCATGCTTTTGTCAAATGCTTTAGCTTGGTTTTCAAATTTATAGGCTTTCGTAAAACTTTCCATAAAACATCTCGTCTTGCCCCCAGTGTAGGGGTGCGATATTAGTCTGGGTTTTTATATAGAGAAGAAATTTATTCAGCCAGTGATAAACTTTTTTAGTGAGTGAAGAGATAATGATTTAAAAAATGCACATTGTTATGGTTGATAAACTCTATTCTTTAAAAGACAATTACAGATGATTATAAAGTGACCACTTAATCATTTATCCATGCAATTCATTATGTTATCAATGATAGGGTTGTATTTTAGGGTTAGCTTTTCTTAAATTTCATATTAAACCGTTTTATGATACTTTATTTGTAACCACTCAAACTTGTTCAAAAAATGCATAAACTCATCATTTATTTAAAGAAAAGGTAAGCTCAAAGACAAACATAAAATCTGGCTGACATCATGAGCTCTGATTGCCCACTAGAGAAAATAAAAGCAATGACAAAAGCATGCTAAGGCAAATAAAGTTGTTTTACATTTTGAAAACTACGAGAAGTTCTTGGGTCAACCCGTTCTGAAACTTCTTCTAGTGTGTGGAAAGTCAACCGAGGCAATGCTTCATCTTCCTTCCCCACTTGCGTTTCCTTGTCTTCTCCTTCGATCTTGCCTTCTTCATTATTGACGATTCTTGACCAAGGTTTTCCAACCCTTTATCACCTATCACTTTTGTCATGACCAGGCAATGGATTTGAACTGATATTGGGTGCGTCTTCAAATGACACCCATCCTATCTTGATGAGCTTCAACAACTTGTTCTTGAAACCATAGCACGTTTCAAAACAACGCCCGGGAATACCAGCATGGTACTCGCAAGTCAACTCGGGCTTATACCAGATGGGGAATGGTGGCTGTAGTGGTAATGTAGGGATAGGAGCTATTTGTCCAATGCTCAGTAGTTTGGCATATATGTCCTTCAGAGGCATGGGTAATGGCGGTAGTTGTTCTGAAATGTATCTTGTGTTTGGTCTTTGGTGGTTGTTTTGGGTGTTTGACTGGCCATTTGCTCGATTAAGGGAAAAAGGTTTGTTAAAGTTTATGTGGGCCACATGAGAGGTAGGTATTTGTGGGTTATATGAATCTGTTATCTTGTCATTGGACCCACCTTCGAAGTTGTTAACGGGACCTTTCATTTTTCTTCCGATAAAACCCTTTGTCTCCAATGGCTCAATTATGCGTCCAGCTTTAATCCCTTGCTCTATTCTTTCCGCTATGCGTACAACATCATAGAAATGTTGAGATGAGCTACCCATTAAATGCTCATAGTAGGGTGCCTTGAATGTATTGGCGAACAAAGTCACCATCTCCGTTTCTATCAAAGGGGGTTGCACATGCATGGCCTCGTCCCTCCATCTTTGCGCATAAGCCCTTACTGATTCTTGGCTTCTCTTTTCCATTGACATAAGGCTCGTTCGATCTGGAGCAATTTCCAAATTGAACTTGTATTGCTTAAGGAAAGCCTCAACTAAATCCTTCCATTTCTTGATCTTGGCATTATCCAGCCTCATGTACCAACTTAGCGCCGACCCCGATAGACTGTCTTGGAAAAAGTAGATCAGTAACTTATCGTCATGAATCACCTCAGCCATCTTATTGCAATAAGATCGAAGGTGAGTGTTTGGGCATTCCAACCCAGTGTACTTTATAAACTCCGGTATCCTAAAATCTTTTGGTACCGTGATGTTTGGTACCAAGCATATTTCAGACGCTCGCATGGGGTCAAACCAGTCATTTCCCTCGACTGCTCTTAACCTTTCTTCCAAGGCTGATATCTTGTCATCGTTCATAAAACCAGTGGACCTATTATCGGAAGGCCCATCTACTGTGATGTGAGCTTGAGGGGGCTGAATGGGAATGGTAGGCGCAAAGTGCTGCTCCGTCACTGAATCTGCCCCCAAGTTCTGAGATACCCCCGGGACATGAACTGACTGTGCTCCTATAGGTGGTTGGGTAGACGTTCCCTCCCCGTTCTTGGCTCTTAAAAGTTGCTCAAGCAGATTGGTCAGTCGAGAAACTTCATTTTTCACGGATTCCAACTCGGTCTGGTAGTGCGACTCTAAGTGAGCTCTTTCCTCGTTTTCCATTCCTGATCTAGACCGGGTTTGGTGGACTCTGGATGTGGGACCTATGTTTCACGATCTGGCGCATATGATAACAAAATGTGTGATGAAAATGTGATGCACAAGTGATGTGCGACGAGTAACATTGCAAACAAAGATACATAACCTAAGGACCAGCTCTATTTATTAAGTGAGAGTGGGTAGTTTTACTATTGGGTCTCTAAAAAAGGGTCTCTTGCTGTTCCAGTGATCAACCTTCGTAAAGGCAATATGGAGGTCTAGCAGATAGTGGGATGGTACGTGTACCAATCATAGTCAATCTAAACACTCAGTAAAGAGTTGGGGTTTACACAAACTTAAACCTTGACTCAAGTCATAAGGCAAGCTGCTAGTCTCCCACTTAAACTTAGAGTTACATGTGTGTGCCCTCCAAAACATAATAATAATAATAAAGTGATGCATGACTATGCCATGTATGATAGAATGTAAAGATATATGCTAAAGCTTTTAAACAAAGCATCATAAGAAAACAAAAACCAATAACACATAACATAAACAAACAAACAAATCAAGCTTAGTCCAAGGGTCCCCAGTGGAGTCGCCATCCTGTCGCACCCCAAAAAAAATAAACAAAAAAGTTTGTTTTGCGACATTCGACTGGCGACTTTCGTTTTGTTCCTTTTTTTTTGCTGATTTGGTTCTTTGGAGTCGCCACCTAGTATTTTGGTCACTAGAAACCCTAACTGGTCTTTCAGAGATTCTAAGGCAAGGGACTGGTTGCGTAAAGGGAAGGTATCAGCACCCCTAGTACGCCCTACCTAAGGTAAGCTGCTTGGTGTTTGGTTTGCTCTATAATTGCTATGGTGTTGGTATTTTCTAGGCTCGTCAATTGATTTTGGATAGAAATCTAAGGAGATTCCATGTGCTTTGAAAGCTCATTTTTCCCTTAGTATTTCAAGAGTTTGCGACTCATAAATCGTGGAATAAAAAAAAAATTAAAATTTTGAAATGTCCTCGATTATAATCAAGGCTTCTTTCAAGAATGTGTGCGGATTTATTACTCCCAATAATATTTTGGATATTCATCCTTTTAAGGATTTCTTTATCCAAACATTAGCAGTGAATAATAAATTTTCTCCCCAAAATAAGATTTTTATAGTTTTTGGAATATTGGCCAATACTCTTTGGAGTTTTACAAACATGTTGTAAAATCCAGAAATGCAAGAAAATAATTTGTGTTTAAGAAATCTATACGAAAACACACTTTCGAAGCTTCCAATATAATTTTTTTTATATAAAAAGAACATTCAAAACATGTTAGAGTATTGGTCGTATGCAACACGCAAGAAAATATTTTTTTAAAAAAAAAACAATATATTTTTTTTTTGATGAAATCGGGTATTTTAATACTGAATTTGTATCTCCACGGCATAAAAATACAAACTAATATTGAGTCATTTTAAAAAGATGTACGGAAAAAAATCAACAATATTTTAAAGGAATTTTAGAAATTTTTGAAAGCAAAAAAAATAAATTTATCTTTGAAAATTTCGGGTGTCTCGACGAATATCAGATATTTTAAATACTGAATTTATACCTCCACAGTATAAAAAAAATACAAACCCCCTTAAAAAATATATATATATATGAAAGGAAAATAACAACATTTTTTTTTAGATTTTTCAGATTTTTTTTATAAATATTTTATATATATATATATAACATATACACACATATATATTATAATTTATAATAATATATAATATATTATAGGGCTGGGCCGGCCCAAATGAATGGGCCAGGCTCAGCCCCAAAAAAGAGACGGGCCTCGGCCCGTCAAACAAAATTGGGCCGACCTCGGCCCGAGAAACAAAAGTGGGCCGATCTCGGCACGAAAAACTCAAGTGGGCCGATCTCGGCCCGAGAAACTCCTACGGTCTGGGCCAAGACCGGCCCAGACTTGCAAGGCTGGGCCAGCATCGGGCTGGCCCAGCAGCCCCAGGCTCAGCGGGGGAAGAATTAATTTTCTTCCCCCGCCTCCTGCATGCAGGAGGCCACCCTGCAGAAGACAAAAAAAATGGGGGAGAAGAAAATGTACCTGGCGTGGAGGAGGCGGGCGCTGGCGGTGGTGTGGCTCGTGCACGGTGGCTCCGGGCGGCGGCGCTGCGGCTGTTTCCAAGTGTTCGGTTCGCTCTCTCTCTCTCTCTCTCCCGGTCCTCTCTCGGGTCCCCCTCTCTCCTTCGGTCTCTCTCTATTTATAGGGAAGAAAAAAAGAAACCGGCGTGCCTTTTGCTAGTGCGCCCTCAATCACGCAACGGCTGGTCGGCCAGTGACCCGTTCGGTGGTCTTGTGGGGCTTCGGTGACCAGTGAGGAGAGAGAGGCGGGAAGGTTTTGAAAATTTTCGTCTTCTGTTGCTGCTAATTCGGGGGGAAGGAGGAAGAACAGTGTCGTTCAAAACGACACCGCTGTCTTCCTCTCTTTTTTTTTTTTTTATATATATGAAATGGCGTCGTTTTGGATAAAACGCGCCGTTTCATTTAAATGGGCCAAACTTCAAATCAGTCCTCCAAATTCAGTCCCCGCCCCTCTTGTTCCGCCTTTTTCACTTTGGTCCTTGGCCTCTGATTTATGCAATTGATCCCTCAATTGATTAATAAACTTTCAATTTCTTCAATTAGGCCCTGAACCGAATAATTGCAGCCCCTCCATTTACGCGCCTCTTCCAATTTGGTCCCTGGTTTTGGATTTTCTTAATTAAGTCCCTAATTGGCCATTAAACTTCAATATTTATGCAATTAAGCCCCTGATTTGACCCAATAAATTCCTGAAAAATATATTTTAGCCCCAGAACTTAAATTTCTTCTAATTAAAGCCCAAATTGATTTAAAAATTAATTTTTCTTGCAATCAAATCCTCTATAAATTCAAATAAAAATCCAATTAAGTCCATAAACATCCAAATTTAGGCTTTTCTCCTCAAAATTCAAATTTTCCTTCTCAATAGGGCTTTCATCCTTCAAGAATATACTGTTAAAAATTCAATCCTTGTATTTTTAAATTCCTTGACCAATTTTCTGACTGTTTTCTGAGTGCTTCTGCGCCCTGTTATTTTTTCTAACCTTTTTTGGCTATTTATTTTATTTTTCATGGGGACCCAAAAATGGGTTACAACAGGACAGAGGAATCAGAGTTGATCCGCACCATGGTCTGGTCAAAATCAACTCAAAAGCTAGACTCCGCAACATAAACGATGTCTTTGTTTTCGCAAAGCAATGTCAACAAGTTTATTACACATACACCCCTTCATTTAGAAAGGATCGTTCAAGAGTTGATTGGTTGTCCGTTTTAAAAAACGAAACCACGGGTCGTGTCGAGGTTGTTCAGGATGAGAACGAAGACACAATGTGCGAGATGAAGTCTTTCAAGTTCGTGAGTTGGTTGAACCATATCGAGTTGCTCCTTCGATTGAATTGGAAGAAAATTCAAATTTTCGAGTTCTCGATGATAGTCTTGTTGATATTGACGGAGAGGAGTTGAATGTTGTTCTCAGCTCTAGCGGACAAGCAAATGTCGATGAAGAAGATGATATCCATATTGAAGATTGCGATGAAGATGATGACAATTCAATTGATGAGGAAGAAGAAGAAAATTCCGACTAATTATGAAAATGAAGCCCTATGTAAAAACATTTGTCTCATGTAATATAGATTATTAATTGATGATGTATTTTGTAAAACAAAATATTTATTGTTTAAGCAATGTGGTTATTGTTTTATGTGATAAACAGTTTATCAGTTAAGTTATTGCAGGAAGGTAAACAGGCAATACAAAGACAACCTTTCTTGCAAAATGCCACAATCACCGACGTCCATACCGACGGACAACCATCCGTCGGTATCTCACAGAGAGTTCGAAAATATTTACAACAAAATGCCACAATCACCAACGTCCATACCGACGGAAAACCATCCGTCGGTATCTCACAGAGAGTTCGAAAATATTTACAACAAAATGCCACCAACACCGACGTCCATACCGATGGACAACCATCCGTCGGTATCTCACAGAGAGTTCGAAAATATTTACAACAAAATGCCACCAACACCGACGACATTACCGACGGCTTCACCGACAACGATACCGATGGAATAAGTCCGTCGGTAATTTGTCGGTCACACATATTACCGACAGAAATACCGACGGACCGCGCGATTTCCAAAGTGTGTGAATTAATGTGCCTCTGAACTTGTCAGCTTATCGACGGAATCACCGACGGACTACGAAAAAAATGGAGGGCTTTTAAAAATTCGGGGCGAAATTCAAAAAATGCCGACGGATTTTTGACCTGTTACCGACGGATTTTTGACCTGTACCGTTGGCCTCTAAACCGGCAGCATCACAATTCTTGGTTGTTGATTGCATTGCTGCCGATTCAGAAATCGATAGTCAAGAACTGGGTCGCTACCGATTTCTGAATCAGCATCAAAATATTTTTTTGCTACTGATTTTTGAATCGGTAGTGTCCCAGTTCTTGACTGTTGATTTCTAAATTAACAGTGTCCCATTTCTTGCATGCTGATTTTTAAATCGATAGTGACAGTTTTCCCTATCGATTTTTAACTTAGTTTTTGCTGTCGATTTCTAAATCAGTAGCAACATAGTTTTTGCGGCCAATTTCTAAATCGGCAACAACTAAGTCTAATTAAAATGTTAGGGAAACAAATCATATTGTCTTAAGGAGCTAGGAGGGAGGGGCAAAACCAGTTTTGGAGAGAAAAAAACAGGGATAAGAGCACATCTAAACCAACCCCAAACACCCCACCTCATTTAATGGAAAATATAAATGTAAGTAGAGAGAGAAGGTGACCATTCCTGTTCTCAAAGTTATCTACAACAACTGCATGTTCAGCTTCATGTTTCTCTATCTAACAGAGAGTGCCCCTTTGAACATGTGTTAGAGCGAGAAAGGTGAGACCTTGAGTGATGGCTGAGCAGCGGCTTATAGGGAAGGGAAATGGGGCTAGAACGGGTGGGAAGAAACTAACAAAAGAAAGTATTTTGCTAATTAATATATGGATATTTTTCAAGGGACAAATTGATATTTTTCTAATTTATAGGATTTTTTAGATTTTTTTATATATAGTAAGTTATGACTCTTATTGTAGAGAGATTATCTGTTAGATAGAAAAACTACGTAAATCACAAAATAGAGAGCTAACACTCTAGGCATAACAATCCTTTTCTTCTAAATAAGGATTTAGAAGATTTATTACTAGTGGATCGTGTGGATTATTGTTAGAGTCCGGACAATTGGATGACTTCTAGTTTGTGAAAAGTGATTTTTTAAAGAATTATTCAAAGCAAAAATATATAAAATCATCACGTAATAAATCCTTAAACAATTTTAGATTTATCTAACGGGATCTCAGAAACTCCCAACTAATTTTATATTATTTATGTTGTGTGCATTCTATTTATGGAACCTGACATATTTTTTGTGATTTTTTTTTCTTTTAACAAGTTTTTTTGGTGGAATTAGTGCTTTTAAGGAAATTAATTTTTCTTTTAAATGTTGTAATTTTTCAACGTTCACACTGCTGTTGATTCTTTTAAGTGAAGGCAAGGAAGCTATACAAAAAGTATGGTTGCCATACAAAAGAAAAAAAAATGAAAGCCAAGAAAGTCTCCAAAACATAAAATCTACTCAAAATAAACTTTATATATTAATTAATAAAACAAATTAATTAAGATCGGGGATTACATCGATCACACTCAAATTTATTTTATGGTATGGAATATCAAATGCCAAGTCCAAATATTGTGCGCCATAGCTGGGCATCATCCCTGAAAGTGTTTAATAGAAAAATGTTTACCTGAAGAAATGAAGATAAGAAGAACAGGAGACAACAAAGATTGTCTTTGATTTATTTGCAGATTGAACCGATTACATACAGTTTATTGCAATCTTTACAAATATATATTAAACTAAGCAAAACAGAATTCCAAATTATAACAATAAATCATGTTATGATTTGTTAACATAGTAACATATTAACTAACTCCTAGAGACTAGGACAACAATTAATTATTTGCATAAAACTGAAAATAACAAAGCAAAAATAAAATCTTTGACAGCTCCTGAAGCAATCTTCAACACTCCTTGCTTGAGGAGCTACAAACTCCAATGTTTTGTCTTAGAAACTCAAACATGTTTATTGGAAGTGGTTTGGTAAACAGATCAGCTAATTGATCTTTAGATTTGTAATAAATCAACTTAACATCACCGTTTTTCTCCACCTTATGTAAAAAATAAAGCTTGATGTTAAAGTGTTTGGTTTTTCCATGAAACACTAGATTATGGGAGATTGCTATAGCTGCTTGATTGTCAACTGAGATTTCGATTGCTTCTCTTTTTCCATGTGTAATTCACGTAATGACTTCTGAAACCATAGTGCTTGATTTACTACTGCTGTGGCTACAATGAACTCTGCCTCTGCTGTAGATTAAGCTACAATGTCTTTCTTTTTGGATGACCATGAAAATATTGTTGATCCTAGATTAAAACACAATCCAGAGGTGTTTTTCTTGTCATCAATGAATCCACCCCAATCACTATCAGAAAAACCATGTAGTCTTAACTCTTGACACTTCAAAATTTTAACACCAAAGCTGCATGTCCCTTTGATGTATCTCAGAATTCTTTTGGCTGCTCTCATATGAATTTCATTTGGACAATGTATAAAATGAGATAAAAGACTTGTTATATGAAGTATGTCAGGGTTGGTTGCTGTTAAATACAACAAACAACCAATCAAGCTTCTGAATTTTTCTTCATCTACTCTGGCAGTGCCATCTTCTTTGCTAAATTTGTCCTTTTAATTCATTAGAGTAGCTGTCGATTTGCAATTCTTCATATGGAATTTCTTCAAGATTTCCCTTTAATATTTCTTCTAACAAATGAATATTTCTTCTTTGCTTTGCATGATTTCCATTCTCAGAAAAATACTCATGAGACCAAGGTCGGTCATTTCAAAAACTTGCATTATATTTTATTTGAATTCTTCAACCTGCTCTGTATTGCTTCCTATCACTAAGAGATCATCAACATAGAGTGATATTATAAACACATCATTGTTGATTCTCTTCACATAAAGAGTTGCTTTAGATAATGTTTTTTGAAAACCAGAACCTGTCAAATAGTCATCAATTCTACCATACCAGGTTCTAGGTGCTTGCTTCAACCCATAAAGAGCCTTCTTAAATAGATAAACTTTGTCTTCTTTTCCTTGAATCTCAAAACCAGATGTTTGTTCAACATAAATTTCTTCTTGCAGAATGCCATTTAAGAAGGCTGATTTAACATCAAACTAGAATAGTTTCCAATTCTTATATGCAGTAACAACAAACAAAAATTTGATGGTGTCCATCCTTGCTATAGGTGCAAATGTATCTGAATAATCAACACCATAAATTTGACCATATCCCTTAACAACCAGCCTAGCTTTATGTTTGTTGATGTTGTTGTCTACATTCAGTTTGGTCCTGAATATCCACTTCACACCAATAATGTTGTTGCCTAGTGGTCTATTAACTAGTTCCCATATATAGTTCTTCTCAATCATGGATATCTCCTCTTGCATTGCTTTTTATCATTCTGGGTTCTACTTGGTTTCTTCATTGTCTTTTGGTTCACAGATAGCTACATTACTCCTTTGATAAATATCCTCAAGAGATCGGGTGCCTCTAATTGATGAATCATCAAATGATTCATCTTGCAATGGATCTACAAGCTGCACATTTCTTTATGAGTCTCCCTAGTTCCATTGTTATTCTTCATTGAAATGGACATCCCTGGTAATAGCCATCTTCTGAGTTTAAGGATGATAAACTTTATAAGCTTTAGAAACATCACTTTAGTTGTCGCACCCTCGCGACGAGAGCGTAGTGTCGCTGCGACCCTCGATTTATTTCGAGGTTTTTGTTTATTGTGTAAAATAGAGTCGCCACCTAGTATTATGGTCATTATAAACCCTTATCTTCTTGTCAGTTTTACTTCCAACTCTTGACTTTGTGAAAATCCTTATCTTCTTGTCTGAATAAAACGAAAATGCTTGCATCAGAACTGGGTCCACTTGAAAACATGAAAGTTGCAAGAAATTGTCTGAAAACATTTGTGTAAAAATTTAAGGTCATTTGGACTTCTAAAACTCCAGATATGGGCCAAACACTGAACAGTGTTCGGGCTGCAGGATAGATTCGGACTTCTCTGTTGTTGCTATAATTTGGACTTGAAAACAACCTTCTTAGATCTTGATGAAAACATGAAAGTTGTAGGCCTATGTCTTACTGAATCTGTGTAAAAATTTGAGGTCATTTGGACATCTAGAAATAGAGATATGACCCAATTACCGAACAGTGTTCCAGTTTGGACTGCACCAACATCTCTTTTCTAAGTTTGGCCCTCTCTTTATCCTTTCAATTTCCATACTTGAACTCATCAATCAATCCTTTGATTTATATGATAGGCCTGCATTTAAGATGAACATTTACCATATATTAAAGCATTTTATAGTATTAGACTTGTTATTATAAAAAATGCTTTAGTTAAGGAGTTATTAATACTTTAAGTGCAAAATAATGATATAAAACCTTGATAAATATGCACTTTTAAGTACTAATCACACCCCCCAACCAGCTTATTACTAGTCCCTAGTAATCAAAGCGTGAAAATAGAAAAACAATTTGCAAGTTCCACAAAGCAAGGCATTCATCATTCAACTTCCATTAATCTATCCAGATAAACAAACTCTCATTAAATTCATATATTTGCTCAATACCTCTTAAACAAGATATTACTAAACCTTTCTTTTGTGCTCAAAATATCAACATATAGTTATGGGGCTTTACTTGGAAGAAAAACAAATTTTTGTTCTAATGTTTAAGGCTAACTTCCTTAGGTTGGGATTATTTTTTTTTTCTTTTTATTTATTTATTTATTATACACATACAACTTGAAACACAATGTATCTTTAACCCATGTAACGAGTTTTAGGCTAATGACTCCCAGACCAGTTGGTCTTAGGGCATTAGGTGTTGAGACACCCCTACGAGCTTAGCAACTCGGGTTGCAGATACTGATACGTAGATAGTGCAATGTTTGATTCCCTTAAGCTTTTCTCCTCAACCCATGTAACAAGCGTTGGGCCAATAGCTCCCAAGTCAGTTGACTTTAGGGTATTAAGTGTTAAAACACCCCTTCGGGCTTAATTGCTTAGGTTAGGGAGGCTACGAAACCAAACTTATCTACCTTTTTATTATCATTTTGTTTTTTTTTTTTGCAAATTATGTACTATCCCTTTCCCTTAGTTGTTACCTTTAACAAAAGAACATAAATAATGTAATAATCCAATGTGCAACCCACAATCATATGTTAAAGTGTGTGTGTGAAAATGAAGATTTAAAAATACTTGTTAAATGAGCATATGAGCAGAATCAAGTGCTACCAATACGAGAGTTTGTAAACCTGAATATTTCAAGAAGTATTCTGATAGACCCTGTTAAGAATGTTTACTAAGATGCGTCTCAAGAGTCACTTTAACAAAAGAACTCCTTTTACTCTGCCATCCTAGTAACAACAGTTTTGCAAATAGTTTATGAAATAGAAAACACAGTTTTTTTTTTTAATATCAACTACTACCCTTTCCCCCCAACCAAAATGAGACATTGTCCTCAATGTCTTAAGGTAGAAAGATAGAGTATAGAAGACATCACCTGAAATAACGAACACTAACAAACCTGAAACACACTTAAACAAATATAAGAAACAACAAAACACAATAATAAAACCAAAAGACACAAAGTTTTTATAGATGAGAAATTGAAAATGCAATCATACCACCTATATGTAGGCCAGCCGTGGTCTCTCTCTCTCTCTCTCTATTTATTTATTTATTTTGAAAAAGCATGTGTATGTACAGGTAGTTGTGATTGTGGCTCACATCTTTCCTTGGTTTTACATTCAAGAACAGCTTAAATGCCCTCTATGGGTCGGGGATAGGCTTCCCATCCAGTTTTCTTAAAAACTGGCAAACAGGGTCTTTTTTAGTCAGATTCCCAAAACTAAGTCGAGCATGTTCTTTATGGAATTGGGGCCATAAATCATAAATTGCACGATGCACATCTCCACTAGGATGCGTCTCAAGAGTCAATAGAAGATTATCTAAAGACCCCTTACTCAGGCCATCCTTAATGAATTGTATTTTATCTTCACGGTTTACATGTCGCATTACAAGTCCATCTGGCACATCTGTGACAGACTTTCAATCGTTTTGCATGACGTTTCTTCGCTTTACCTGTTCCAGGCATGTGTGAAATGAAAGAATTGGAGGCTCACCTGATAACCAGACCTTTGCTTCAATCAGCCAACGAATATCTTCAGGAATTCCATGGTTCATTAACAACCTTAATCTTGCACATCTAGCACGGTAAATTTTTGTAATCGCATTCTGAGGCAGAGCGGGAAAATACTTTTTCAATTTTTCAAGAGTGGTGTCCATTTTCAAATGAGAATTGGATGAGAGATTCAAAGAAAGAAGAAAGAGCAGAGAATTGCACAATTATATACACAGATATCAGTTATCATGGGAAACTGAAAGAACCGACTTAAGAGTCACGGAGTACCGTTATCCGCCATTTGACCGGGGTGAGAGAAACTAGCAAAACAAAAGTCACACCAAAAAGGAACACAAAAAAAAAATGTGAGAAAAACAAAATAATCAACCTTTATCTAAAAGATCATTCAAACCAATGGATTCATTTTCACTAGGAAACTCATCAAAGTAAGCTTTCAAACGATGTCCATTTACCTTCAAAACATTGTCATTCTTTGAATTCTCAATATCAAGGGCCCCATAAGGATACACATGTTTCAAAATAAATGGACCGCTCCATCTTGATCTTATTTTTTCAGGAAATAAATGGAGTCGAGAATTATAAAGCAAAACTTTTTGACCAGTATCAACTTTTTGACAATTTTCACAAGTTTTGCAGAATGCATGCGTGTCCTTGAACATGGTGGCCCAATAAAATCCTTTTTGTAAGATTTTTGCAGTCATTTTTTCTAATGAGAATTGACTCCCATATGCTTCAGAATGATAAAGTTTAATGACACTACTTACCTCATTGTTTGGAATGCATCTTCGAAATTTTTGATCAGGATAATATTTGAATAAGTTAGGGTCATCCCAATAAAAGTTCTTCACTTCGTTCAAAAACTTTCCTTTGTCTTCAGTACTCCAGTGAGCTGGCAAATCTCCTGAAGCAAGAAAATTGATATTTTAGCAAACCAAGGCATTGAACTAAGAGAAAGTAAGGATTCGTCAGAGAGTAATCATCGATTGGTGGATGTCAGATGTCAAATCTATTGTCACTCTTGACAAAAGATCGGCATCAACATTTTTTGGTGCCTTTTTCATCCGTGATTTCTTCCTGAGAATAAATCATTTCAAATCTTCAGATTCATCCAACTCAATTTTACTCAAAGTAGATTCAAGTTGATCATGAACTAATTCTTCAATATGATCTACTTCTTGTAAATCATTATCATCTCCAGGCTGCTTGCAAATGTTGAAAATATTCATCTCCAATGTCATGTTTCCAAAAAATAACTTCATGAGTCCATTCCTACAATTAATCAATGCATTAGAAGTTGCAAGAAACGGACGTCCTAAAATAACAGGAAATGAATTACATGCTTCAACAGGTTGCGTGTCCAAGACAATAAAATCCACAGGATAAATGAATTTATCGACTTGTACTAACACATCTTCAATTATTCCTCTAGGCACTTTTACAGATCTATCAGCAAGTAAAAGAGTTACAGAAGTTGGTTTTAACTCACCTACATTGAGACTCTGAAAAACTGAATATGGAAGTAAATTCACACTAGCTCCAAGATCAAGTAAGGCTCTTTCAATTTTATGTTCTCCAATAAAGCAAGAAATTGTAGGACAACCAGGGTCTTTATATTTCAAAGCATTATTATTTTGAAGAATGGCACTTACTTGTTCGGCTAAAAAGGCTTTCTTTTTCACATTCAGTTTTCTCTTCACAGTGCATAGGTCTTTCAAAAATTTAGCATAGGAAGGTACTTGTTTAATAGCATCCAACAAAGGTATATTGATCCTTACCTGTTTGAAAATTTCAAGGATTTCAGAATTGTGATTGACTTTCCTTTGTTTGGTCATGGCATGAGGAAATGGAAGTGCTGGTGGAGAATCAGTCTTTTCTTGACAATGTTCAAATTCAACCCCTTCTTTACCCTCAGAGATTGACTCATCATCTTTCTCACAAGGTTCAAGAGTGGGTTTTTTCAATAACCTTACCACTGCGAAGAGTGATGACTGATTTCACTTGATCCATGTGTTGGCTTCCGGAACTACTTGGATTTGCATTTTCAATGAATGCATGCAATGTTTCCTCAAGATTTCTTCTAGGAGGTGGAGCATAAGGAGGTGCATATCCATGAGAATTTTGGAAATTATAGTGTGCTTGAAACGGTGGTTGTGAAGTTTGTGCATTATTGTTATCACTCTTCCAACTGAAATTTAGGTGATTTCTCCAACCAGGATTGTATGTTTGCGAGTATGGGTTATGATTGGGCCTTTGGAAACTATTTAAAGCATGGGCTTGTTCATGGAGGCATTCCTTGAAAGAAGGCAAAGTTGGACAATCATTGGTTGCATGTTCATTTGTTTCACAGATTTGACACATAATGTCTTGAATATATTTTAATTGACCACTCTTTTTCAATTCTAGTGCCTCAACTTTTCTAGATAAAGATGCAAACTTGGATTGGAGATCATGATCTTCCCTAAGGTTATACATACCTCCACTAGATGTATGAGGTTGGGTTTTACTTGGTGCCTCATAAGTACCCTTAGTGTCCCAATTTGTGCATTTTCAGCTAGCAAGTCTAGGTACTCCATTGCTTCATTAGGGTCTTTATCTTCAAAAGTTTCATTGCACATCAATTCAACCATTTGCCTATCTTTAGGTGTTAACCTTTCATAAAATTGTGAAACCAATCTCCATGTTTCAAAACCATGATGAGGGCAAGTATTAAGCAAGTCTCGATACCTATCCCAACATTGGTAAAATGTTTCACTTGGTTTTTGAGTGAAAGTGGTGATTTGTCTTTTGAAAGAGTTAGTTTTGTGAGATGAAAAAAACTTATTTAAAAATTGTTGTTGCATTTCATCCCAAGCACGAATGGATCCTGACCTAAGATTTTATAGCCATGTTTTAGCTTTATCTTTTAATGAAAAAGGAAAAAGCTTTAATCTAATGGTATTCATGCTACAATTCAAGTCATTATAGGTGTTACAAACTTCTTCAAATTCTCTCAAATGCATGTAACAACTCGGCTTTCCAAGCCCAAATTTTTTTTTTTATATATTTAATACACATGGTGCCGGTAATCAATGAACCTGAATCCTCACATCATCAAAATACAATCCATACAATCAACATTTCATTTAAAAGTGAATCTTACACAAACACATAATATTAAGGTTGCATGATTTGAAGTTCATATTAAAAATATATACATAGACATGAGTTTGCATTCCTATCCTACTAATAGCCATCACAATTTTAAACAAAAAGGATCTAATAAAGGTTATACATTCAGTACATTGATCCATACAAAATACATTGTGATTTAGAATGCATCTACATAATTCCTCACAAAAATAGGTTCCCGTGTATCGGGTTTTCTAGACATCTCGATGGTGGATGTCCTTGCAGCAGTACAAAACATTTAAAAGAATGCAAATACTTAATAATAATAATAATGGTAACTAACGGTCTGTACACACACCACACATGCTATACTTAACATTGGTTCGCTGCAGGCTACCAGTTCGGCAGCGATAACTGTTTCGCTGCCAGCAGCCAGTTCGGCAGCGAACACTTGTTCACTGCAGGTTGCCAGTTCGGCAGCGACACCTATTTCGCTGCCGGCAGCCAGTTCGGCAGCGAACACTATTTCACTGTTGACACCACAGTTGCGCTGCACAACGCACAACTCGGCAGCGAATGCTAATTCGCTGCAGCCGTCACACTTTCGACAACAAATCACATTTTTGTTGCACAACACATAAATCGGCAGCGAATATTAATTCGCTGCAAAAGCCTCAGTTTCGGCAGCGAAATAGAGTTTCGCTGCATAAGACACAAATCGGCAACGAATGCTAATTCGCTACAGTCGACACAATTTTGGCAGCGAAATAGAGTTTCGCTGCACAACACACAATCGGCAGCGAATGCTAATTCGCTGCAGCCGACACAGTTTCGGCAGCGAATTAGAGTTTTGCTGCACAATAACGCAGTTTTGGCAGCGAATCAGAAATTCGCTGCACAACATATATTTTGGCGTGTACACACACCACACATGCTATAACAACCCCAATATATACACTGTCGCTAAGTTCCAGCAGGACACACACATCGAAACCATCAATTCCAGCACATAATCCTTCAACAAAATTCCAGCAGAACACACACATGGAAAACCATCAATTACAGCATATAATCTTTCAATAAATTCCAGCAGAACACATCAATTTCAGCACAACAAGACCCCAGCAGAACACATCAATTACAGCACAACAAAACCCCAGCACAACACATTAATTACAGCACAACAAAACCCAGAACACATCAATTACAGCACAACAAAACCCCAGCAAAACACATTAATTATAGCACAACAAAACCCCAACAAAACCCATACATGCATGTTGGCCCACCCCATAGACAAAGTCAGCCTTCTACCATGATTTGTTATTTTCATTTTTTTTTTGTTAGATGTTCTGAAATTGGCTTCATTTCACTTCTTCATTAGGTCAATTTTTTTCTTAAGGTTTTCTTCTTCATTTTCATTTCTGGTCTTAATGGAAAGAGGAAGGGAGTTTCATGACCCATACCTTTTGAATTAAACTAAATTTGAGGAAGGTTTGACCCTATTCTTTTCTCTTCTCCTGCTGGTTCTCTTCCTTCTTCTTCCTCTCATGTTTTCCAGCCCTCTTTTTTCTTTCCTTTATGCAGCTGTCCAATCTTCTCTCAAGGTCTCATCTTTCCCTCACACGTTAACAAGCACTCTCTACTGGTTTGATTTAAGTTTCTGTTGTGAAAGAGGAAAAGAAGAACGACATGCAGCTGTTGTTTTTGGAAGAGGATTGGTCATCCTCTCTCTTCTCCTTGTATTTATACTCCCCATCAAATGAAGTGGGTTGTTTGGGGGTTGGTTTAGATGTACTCTTATTCTTGTTTTGATCTATCTAAAACCAGTTTTACCCCTCCCTCCCACCTCTACGTCACTCTAGATCGACAAATTGGCAGCAAAAACTGCATCGCTGCCGATTTCTGCCTCAACAACGAAAACTACATAGCTGCCGATCCAGAAATCGGCAGCAGAAACTGCATTGCTACCAATCAAGAAATAGGTAGCGCAAACTATGTCGCTGTCGATTCCTGTATCAGCAGCGAAAACTGGGTCGCTGCCGATTCCTGTATCGGCAGCGAAGACTGCGTCGCTGCCGATCCAGAATCGACAGCGGAAACTGCGTTGCTGCCGATCCAGAAATCGACAGCAGAAACTGCATTGCTGTCGATCAAGAATTCGGCAGCGAAAACTGTGTTGCTATCGATTTGTATATCGGCAGCAAAAACTGGGCCGCTGCCTATTTCTGTATCGGCAGCGAAGACTGCGTCGCTGCCGATTTCTGCATCGGCAGCGAAAACTGAGTCATTATTTATCTCTCTCTATATATATATATAGGTATATTCTTTTGGGTGTTTACATTCTACCCTCATAAATATGAATTTCGCCCTCGAAATTTAAGAAGTTTCACACTCCATACCTGGTAATTCAAATAAATTGGGGTACTTTTTCCTCATCTCAACCTCCCTCTCCCAAGTTTCCTCTTCTACTTAAGCATTTCACCATAAGATTCTGACGATGGGGATCTTTTTGCTCCGTAGCTCCTGCACTTCTTGATCTAGTATCCTTATGGGCCTCAATTCCAGTGTTAAGTCTTCCTTGACTTCTACTGGAACCTGGGGTAGAACTCGGGCGGGGTCCACGTCAGCCTTCCTTAAAAAAAAGGAGACATGGAACACATCATGGACCTTGGCTAACTGTGGGGGCAAGTCCACTTTGTAGGCTACTGGTCCTACTCGTTGTAAGATTTTGAAGGGTCCGATGAAGCGGGGAGTTAACTTCCCTTTCAATCCAAACCGTAACATGTTCTTCCATGGGGCTACCTTCAAGAATACCTGGTCCCCCGTACTGAACTCGAGAGGTCTTCTCCTCACATCGGCATACTTCTTCTGTCTATCCTGTATGGCTTTGATGCGATCCCTGATAGTTCTCACCTTCTCCGTGGTGACTTGGACCAACTGTAACAACCCGGCTTTCCAAGCCCAAAACACAATATATTTTTTATTTTTATTTTTATGCATTCAATCCACATGGTGCTGGCAATCAATGAATCTAAATCCTCATATCATCGAAATACAATCCATACAATCAACATTTCATTTCAAAGTGAATCTTACACAAACACGTAATATTAAGGTTGCTTGATTTGAAGTTCATATTAAAAATATATACATAGACATGAGTTTACAGTCTTCTCCTACTAATAGTCATCACAATTTTAAACAAAAAGGATCTAATAAAAGTTATACATTCAGTACATTGATCCATACAAAATACATTGTGATTTAAGATACATCTACATAATTCCTTGCAAAATAGGTTCCCGTGTATCGGGTTTCCTAGACATCTAGTTTGTGTGAAGTCCCTGCAGCAGTACAAACATTTAAGAGAATGCAAATATTTAATAATAATAAGAATGGTAACTCACGGTTTGGCAATTAAATAAAACATTAACAATTATAATTTCTTCATGTATTTGCTACAACAACTAGTAGTACATATAGATACACAACTTTTCGGATGCCATTCGCCAAAACTAGTCATTCATTTGTGTCGGCCATCCATGGCGAAAGCTGCGTCGCTGCCGATCCAGAATCGGCAGCGGAATCTGCGTCGCTGCCGATTTCTGTATCGGCAGCGGAATTTGCGTCGCTGCCGATTCTGCATCGGCAACGAAGTCAATCTTTTATCCCGGCCATCCATCCGTTTGGATGCCATTAGCCGAAGCTAATCAGCCCTTCATCCCGGCCATCCATTCGGACGCCATTAGCCAAAGCTAATCATTCTTTGTCCCGGCCATCCATTCGGATGCCATTAGCCGAAGCTAATCATTCTTTGTCCCGGCCATCCGTTTGGATGCCATTAGCCGAAGCTAATCACTCTTTTGTCCCGGCCATCCATACGGATGCCATTAGCCGAAGCTAATCAATTTTTAATCAACATTCAAGCGTTCAACAATCTAATATCGGTTCTAACAATATGATAGTACTCAAGTTAAAATATTTCAAGATTCAACGTAAGAAAAAGGAAGGTGCAAGTCACCTACCTGCTCCACCTGTGGGTCGATCCTGTCTTGATGATGGTCCAATCCCGACCGCACCACCTAAGACATCAATGGTCACAAATCAACACAGTTGTATTTATTTTATTTTTGAATCATACTCATCATCACACTTATTTCAAGAGTTCATATGTTCACATTCAAGTGTTCCCTATTTTACATCATCATAACATGAAATTGTTACTAGCATTTAAGTCATTCCTGCCTAGGAGGCTTATTGTAGGAATTCGGCAGCGAGAACTGGTTCGCTGCGGGCTGCCAGTTCGGCAGCGACAACTGTTTCGCTGCCGGCAGCCACAGTTTCGCTGCGCAACGCACAACTCGGCAGCGAATATCAATTCGCTGCAGGAGGTTCAGTTGCGGCAGCGAAACAGAATTTCGCTGCGCAACACACAAATCGGCAGCGAATATCAATTCGCTGCAGGAGGTTCAGTTGCGGCAGCGAAACAGAATTTCGCTGCGCAACACACAAATCGGCAGCGAATATCAATTCGCTGCAGGAGGTTCCGTTGCGGCAGCGAAACAGAATTTCGCTGCGCAACACACAAATCGGAACCATCAATTTCAGCACATAGTTCTTCAACAAAATTCCAGCAATAACATCACAGCAGAACACATTAAATTCCAGCAACAACATCACAGCAGAACACATTAAATTCCAGCACTAACATCACAGCAGAACACATTAATTGCAGCAACAATCATCACAGCAGAACACATTAATTCCAGCAAGAACATCACAGCAGAACACATTAATTGCAGCAACAATCATCACAACAAACACATTAATTCCAGCAGCAACATCACAGAACACATTTAATTTCAGCACCAACATCACAGCAAACACATTCATTCCAGCAGAACACACACACATGCATGCTGGCCTACCCCATAGTTAAAGCCAGCTTCTACCATAATTGTTAGATGTTCTGAAATTGACTTTATTTCACTTCTGTTTGCTAGTTCTCCTAGTTAATTTCAGTTTCCCCCATAGTTGGCTTAGGTCTTAGATCAATTTTTCTTAGGGCTTTTCTTTTCATTTTCGTTTTTGATTTAAGGGGAGAGGAAAGGGAGTTCCATGACCCATACCTTCTGAATTTAACTAAGTTTGAGGAAGGTTTGACACTATTCTTTTCTCTTCAGCTGCTGGTTCTCCTCTTCTTCTTCCTCTCACGTTTTCCAGCTCTCTTTTTCCTCTCCTCTATGCAGCTGCCCACTCCTCTCTCAAGTCTCATCTCTCCCTCACAAGCTCACAAGACACTCTATAGTTTGATTCACGTTTTGTTGTGAAAGGGGAAGGGAAGAATGACATGCAGCTGCTGGTTTGGAAGAAGATGGTCTTCTCTCTCCCCTCTTTGTATTTATACTACCCATCAAATGAATTGGGTTGTTTGGGGTGGGTTTAGGTGTGTCCTTATCCTTGTTTGGTTTATCTAAAACCAGTTTTACCCCTCCCTCCCAGCTGTGCGTCACTGTTGATTGAGAATCGGCAGCCGAAAACTGCGTCGCTGCCGATTTCTGCATCGGCAGCGAAAACTGCGTCGCTGCCGATCCAGAATCGGCAGCGAAACTGCTCGCTGATCAGAAATGGCAGCGAAAACTGCGTCGCTGCCGATTTCTGTATCGGTAGGGAAGGCTGCGTCGCTGCCAAATCCAGAATCGGCAGTGAAAACTGCATCGCTGCCAATTTACGCATCGGCAGCGAAAACTGCATTCATCACCATCTCTCTCTCTCTCTCTCTCTTTCTCTTTAAATATATATATATATAGACATATATATATTTTCGTTTGGGTGTTTACATTATT
>CAXHTJ010000930.1:0-29003 GCA_964019445.1 Populus tremula
ATGCAGTGGAGAAATCAACTTGTTCAACGTAAAAAGTTTGCAAAAAGTGTAACCCTTAATCCTATATTTATACTTAACCATAACCTAGAGGCCTACTTATATATACAAAATATGTTATAGGTTAAAGAGTAATAAATGCAAGTAAACAGGAAAATCTTACCATATATTTTAAATGTATCAATTTTTTTTTTCTCTTAAAAGACAAAATCACCTTTTCCAGTATAAAAAAGTGGAATTTCATGTTCTATTCAAATTCTAAGTAAAACTCCATATTGTCTCCTGCAGAAATCTTTCACACACACACACACACACATACACACACACACAGGGGGTGAGATTTCCTATAAATTATTCATTAATTCTACTATTTCTTCCTATAAAGAAGTACCGGCCCGACCTATACATGGATTATGGTTAGGTATAGATATATCATTGATCGAGTGTCATAATTTTTTTCACGCTGATCAAGTCGATTTCTCTGCTGCATTGTTTAAGGGTAGGTTTTGTCAACTGTCTGCTAATAATTTTTTATTAGACCTTAAGGGTAGCTTCTCTCCTATTTTTAATATTCAGCACAACATGAATGTATGCAATCTAGGATTAATCTCTCTTTTGCATGCCTATTTTTTAATTTTTGATAGGCTGCAAGCAGAAGATTGAAGGATGAGAGGCATGGTACCATATGTTTTAGCTGGAGTGGCTATCCTTCGTGTTTATCATATTAGTTGTGTTCTTTGTGTACAAATACATTATTAATCTCAAGGATAATTGAGGGCATGCTAACATAACTTGCATGGCAACATGAAATGACTATCGTATCAATACACTCAGCTAAAAATCCAGAATCCAAAAGAGTTTTTTTTTTGAAAAAGAACTATAGTACCCTACCCCTGTACTCCTCACAAATCTACCTATACATAGAAGGTTTTGGTATATAAGGAGTCTAACTCATTCTCTTAAAATCAACATCTATTTATGATAAGATAATCTTTATAGCTAATATTAAGAGTCCTAAATTGTACACATTCGTAAAATTATATATGGTAACACCCCCTCTCAAATTGATGCCGCTGGCGAGTCATAGCTTTAGTGAAGCCATAAGCTTAATATGTGAGGAAGGGATATCACCTGATTTTCCAAGGTACTGTCGTGAATAAAATAACAATCAGCCTCAATATGTTTGGTACGTTCATGAAAAATAAAATTGGTGGCAATCTGAATAGCACTAGTGTTATCAACATGAAGTGGGGTATAAGTAATCTAATGTAGTGGAGATAAATCGACTTGATCAACATAAAAAGTTTGCAAAAGAGTGTACCTTTTAATGCTATATTTATACTTAAGCATAACCCATAGGCCTGCTGGTATCATATATACTAAATAGGTTATATATAGGTTAAAGAGTAATAAATGCAAGTAAACAGGAAAATTTTACAACGTAAATGTATCAATTTTTTTTTCTTAAAAGACAAAACCACCTCTTCTTATATAAAAAGGTGGAATTTCCTGTTCTATTCAAATTCTAAGTAAAACTCCATATTCTACTATATATGTATATGCATGTGCCTCCTGGAGAAATCTTTCCCAATATATATATATATATATATATATATATATATATATATATTTTGTGGTGAGATTTCCTATATATTATTCATTAATTCTACTATTTTTTCCTATAAAGAAGTACCGGCCCGGCCTATACATGGATTATGGTTAAGTATAGATATATCATTGATCGAAGGTTATAATTTTTGGTAAGCTTTTAACGCTGATCAAGTTGATTTCTCTGCCGCATTGTTTAAGGGTAGGTTTTGTCAACTGTCTGCTAATAATTTTGGCTTAGACCTTAAGCGTAGCTTCTCTCCTATTTTTAATATTTAGCACAACATGAATGTATGCAATCCATGATTAATCTCTCTTTTGCATGCTTATTTTTTGTTTTTGGTAGGCTGCAAGTAGAATATTGAAGGATGGGAGGCATGGTACCATATGTTTCAGCTGATGTGGCTATCCTTCGTGTTTATCATATTAGTTGTGTTCTTTGTGTACAAATGCATCATTAATCTCAAGGATAATTGAGGGTATGGTGACATAACTTGCGTTGCAACGTGAGATGACTATCGTGTCAATACACTCAGCAAAAAATCCAAAATCCAAAATCCAAAAGAGTTTTTCTTTTTGAAAAAGAATTGTAGTACCCTACCTTTACACTCCCCACAAATCTACCTATACATAGAAGGTTTTGGTGTACAAGGAGTCTAACTCATTCTCTTAAAATCAACATCTATTTATGATAAGATAATCTTTATAGCTAATATTAAGAGTCCTAAATTGTATACATTCATAAAATTATATATGGTAACACCCCCTCTCAAATTGATACTGGTAAGTCAACCAGAAATTGATGCCGCTGGCGAGTCATAGCTTTAGTGAAGACATCAGCTCAATATGTGAGGAAGGGATATCACCTGATTTTCCAAGGTACTGTCGTGAATAAAATAACAAAAAACATCACTATGTTTGGTACACTCATGAAAAACAAAATTGGTGGCAATCTGAATAACACTAGTGGTATCAACATAAAGTGGGGTACATGTAATCTAATGCAGTGGAGATAAATTGACTTGAACAACGTAAAAAGTTTGCAAAAGAGTGTAACTCTTAATGCTATATTTATACTTAACCATAACCAACAGGCCTACTGATATCATATATACTAAATAGCTTATAGGTTAAAGAGTAATAAATGCAAGTAAACAGGAAAATTTTACCGTGTATTGTAAATGTATTAATTTTTTTTTTCTCTTGAAAGACAAAACCACCTTTTCCTATATAAAAAGGTGAAATTTCCTGTTCTATTCAAATTATAAGTAAAACTCCATATTCTACTATATATGTATATGCATGTGCCTCATGGAGAAATCTTTCCCAATATATATATATATATATATATATATATATATATATATTGTGGTGAGATTTCCTATATATTATTCATTAATTCTACTATTTTTTCCTATAAAGAAGTACCGGCCCGCCTATACATGGATTACAGTTAGGTATAGATATATCATTGATCGAGGGTCATAATTTTTGGTAAGCTTTTCACGCTGATCAAGTCGATTTCTCTGCTGCATTGTTTAAATGTAGGTTTTGTCAACTGTTTGCTAATAATTTTGGCTTAGACCTTAAGGGTAGCTTCTCTCCTATTTTTAATATTTAGCACAACATGAATGTATGCAATCCAGGATTAATCTCTCTTTTGCATACCTATTTTTTGTTTTTGGTAGGCTGCAAGTAGAAGATTGAAAGATGGGAGGCATGGTACCATATGTTTCAGCTGGAGTGGCTGTCCTTCATGTTTATCATATTAGTTGTGTTTTTTGTGTACAAATGCATCATTAATCTCAAGGATAATTGAGGGTATGTTGACATAACTTGCGTTGCAACGTGAGATGACTATCGTGTCAATACACTCAGCCAAAAATCTAAAATCCAAAAGAGTTTTTCTTTTTGAAAAAAAATTGTAATACCCTACCCTTACACTCCCCACAAATCTACCTATACATAGAAGGTTTTGGTGTACAAGGAGTCTAACTCATTCCCTTAAAATCAACATCTATTTATGATAAGATAATCTTCATAGCTAATATTAAGAGTCCTAAATTGTACACATTCATAAAATTATATATGGTAACACCCCCTCTCAAATTGATACTGGTAAGTCAACCAGAAATTGATGCCGCTGGCGAGTCATAGCTTTAGTGAAGCCATAAGCTCAATATGTGAGGAAGGGATATCACCTGATTTTCCAAGGTACTGTCGTGAATAAAATAACAATCAACCTTAATATGTTTGGTACGTTCATGAAAAATAAAATTGGTGGCAATCTGTATAGCACTAGTGTTAGCATGATGAAGTGGGGTATGGGTAATCTAATGTAGTGGAGATAAATCGACTTGATCAACGTAAAAAGTTTGCAAAAGAGTGTAACTCTTAATGCTATATTTATACTTAAGCATAACCCATAGGCCTGCTGGTATCATATATACTAAATAGGTTATAGGTTAAAGAGTAATAAATGACAGTAAACAGGAAAATTTTACAACATATTGTAAATGTATCAAATTTGTTTTTTTTTAAAGACAAAACCACCTCTTCCTATATAAAAAGGTGGAATTTCCTGTTCTTTTCAAATTCTAAGTAAAACTCCATATTCTACTATATATGTATATGCATGTGCCTCCTAGAGAAAGCTTTCCTATATATATTGGGGTGAGACTTCCTATATATTATTCATTAACTCTATTATTTTTTCCTATAAAGAAGTACCGACCCGACCTATACCTGAAATATGGTTAAGTATAGATATAACATTGATCGAGGGTCATAATTTTTGGTAAGCTTTTGACGTTGATCAATTCAATTTCTCTGCTGCATTTTTTACGGGTAGGTTTTGTCAACTGTCTGCTAATAATTTTGGCTGAGACCTTAAGGGTAGCTTCTCTCCTATTTTTAATATTTAGCACAACATGAATGTATGCAATCCAGGATTAATCTCTCTTTTACATGCCTATTTTTTGTTTTTCGTAGGCTGCAAGCAGAAGATTGAAGGATGGGAGGCATGGTACCATATGTTTCAGCTGGAGTGGCTGTCTTTCGTGTTTATCATATTAGTTGTGTTCTTTGTGTACAAATACATCATTAATCTCAAGGATAATTGAGGGCCTGTTGACATAACTTGCGTGGAAACATGAGATGACTATCGTGTCAATACACTCAGCCAAAAATCCAGAATCCAAGAGAGTTTTTCTTTTTGAAAAAGAATTGTAATACCCTACCCCTGCACTCCCCACAAATCTACCTATACAAAGAAGGTTTTGGTATATAAGGAGTCTAACTCATTCTTTTAAAATCAACATCTATTTATGATAATATAATCTTTATAGCTAATATTACGAGTCCTAAATTGTATACATTCATAAAATTATATATGGTAACACCCCCTCTCAAATTGATACTGGTAAGTCAACCAGAAATTAACACACACAGGGGGTGAGATTTCCTATAAATTATTCATTAATTCTACTATTTCTTCCTATAAAGAAGTACCGGCCCGACCTATACATGGATTATGGTTAGGTATAGATATATCATTGATCGAGTGTCATAATGTTTTTCACGCTGATCAAGTCGATTTCTCTGCTGCATTGTTTAAGGGTAGGTTTTGTCAACTGTCTGCTAATAATTTTTTATTAGACCTTAAGGGTAGCTTCTCTCCTATTTTTAATATTCAGCACAACATGAATGTATGCAATCTAGGATTAATCTCTCTTTTGCATGCCTATTTTTTATTTTTGGTAGGCTGCAACCAGAAGATTGAAGGATGAGAGGCATGGTACCATATGTTTTAGCTGGAGTGGCTATCCTTCGTGTTTATCATATTAGTTGTGTTCTTTGTGTACAAATACATTATTAATCTCAAGGATAATTGAGGGCATGCTAACATAACTTGCATGGCAACATGAAATGACTATCGTGTCAATACACTCAGCCAAAAATCCAGAATCCAAAAGAGTTTTTTTTTTGAAAAAGAACTATAGTACCCTACCCCTGTACTCCTCACAAATCTACCTATACATAGAAGGTTTTGGTATATAAGGAGTCTAACTCATTCTCTTAAAATCAACATCTATTTATGATAAGATAATCTTTATAGCTAATATTAAGAGTCCTAAATTGTACACATTCGTAAAATTATATATGGTAACACCCCCTCTCAAATTGATGCCGCTGGCGAGTCATAGCTTTAGTGAAGACATGAGCTCAATATATGAGGAAGAGATATCGCCTGATTTTCCAAGGTACTGCTGTGAATAAAATAACAATCAACCTCAATATATTTGGTACGTTCATGAAAAAAAAATGGTGGCAATGCACTAGTGTTATTAACATGAAGTAGGGTAGAGGAAATCTAAGGAAACCCAAGCTCCTTGAGAAGGTTGCGTAGCCATATGATTTCAGAACAAGTAGTAGACATAGCATGACACTCGGCCTCAATGAAGGATTTAGAAACACGATTTTTTTTCTTACATTTCCAAGAAATTAAGGCATCATCTAGAAACATACACTAACACGTAGTAGATTGACGTGTATCTAGAGACCCAGCCCAATCAATATCACTATAGACAACAAGTTAAATAGAGGAGCTAGTAGGAAAAAACAACCAATGATTAGGTGAACCTCGAAGATAGCGTATGATGCGTCAAACTGTAGCAAGATAGAGATGTCGAGGAGAAGACATAAACTAACTGACCTTATGAACAACATATGATATATAAGGTTGAGTAATGGTCAAGTAGATAAGACTTCTAACTAGGTTTTTATAAAGAGTAGGATCATCTAGCAGGTCCCCTTCATCTATCATGTATTTGACGTTTAATTTTATAGGAGTATCAACAGAAAAAGTGTCCTCCAAACTAGCCAAAGTGATAAGATCTTGAATATAATTATGCTGGTTCACAAAAATACCATTGGGTCGATGATGAACTTCTAATCCTAAAAAATATGTGAGCTGGCCAAGATCTTTCATATAGAAAGTTACATGTAATTGCTGTTGAAGTTTAGTAATCAAACGACAGTCAGTGCCAGTAATTATAATGTCATCGACATAAACCAAGAGAAGGACTATGCGCGACGCAGATGTGTGGAAGAAGAGAGAAGGATCATACTGACTTTGTGTAAAACTAAAAGAAAGAAGTGTATTGGGAAACTTCTCAAACCAAGCCCGGGGTGCCTGTTTGAGCCTATATAAAAAACGTTTTAGCTTACAGACATTGTGAGGAGAAGAAGTAGTTATAGCAAAGGAAAGCTTCATATAAATCTCTTCCTGGAGATCGTCATGAAGAAAGAAGTTCTTCACCTCTATTTGATGCAATTGTCATGACTGTGAAGCGACAATAGCTAAGATGGTTTGAACCGTGGTCATTTTGGTGATAAGAGAAAATATCTCCTCATAGTTAACCTTATATTCCTGCTTGTTACCTAGAGCTACGAGGCGAGCTTTGTATCGTTCTAAAGACCCATTAAAACAAAGTTTTACAGAGAAAACCTATTTACTCCCAATAGGTTTAACTGTAGGAGGACAAGGGATAATATTCCAAGTATGATTCTCCTCAAGAGCTTGAAGTTCTGTTTGCATTGCATTTTGCCAACACTTATATTCCATGACCTGTTAATAGCAAGAGGGAATGCAAATAGTGGATAAAGTAGTGACAAAAGAGACATGAGAGAAGAATCTATACCAATCAGAAGGTCGAGAAGGGTGAGTAAACCGATGAAGAGTGGTGGAGGAGCAGGATCAGACACTGAGTTAAGATCGGAAGGGGACACAGGGGAAGTGGAATCAGTTTCATGTCGACGACATCTTTCATACATAAAACCAAGTTTGAACCTTTTCGCAATTGTTGGGGGATTAGAAAAACTAGGCAGAAGAGGTAAAGATGCAGATGGCAATTCAACATGAGATTATAAGAAATATTTATTTTCAAAGAAAATCATATTCTTAGAAAACCGTATGCGACAAACATGAGGATCATAACAAACATAACCCTTTTGAAGGATACCATCACAAAAAAAAAACATACTCAATAGACTGAGCAGTAAGTTTATGTTGTTTATGAGCAGGGAGATGCATAAAACAACCACAACCAAATGTATAAAGATTAGAATATAAAAGAGAATGACCAAATAACTTAAAGAAAGGGGAAACATTATTTAATGTAGGAGAAGGTAAACGATTGATCAAATGAACTAAAGTAGAAAGTGTTTCACACAAAAAACAAGGAGGAATAAATGATTCAAGTAAAAGAGTTCTTGTTACATCAAGAAGGTGATGATTTTTCCTTTCAGCTACTCAGAGATGATCCATTTGTTTTGAAGAAAGTCTTGAAACTCGTTAGACATGTATTCACCGCTAGATTCAAAGCGTAAGACCTTGATGCTGACAGCGAATTGAGTTTCAAGAAGTGCAAAGAATCACTTAAAAACTAAAAAACTTTAGCCTTAGCCCAAAGGAAGTAAACCCAAGTAAAGCGACTAAAGTCATCAATGAAAGTAACAAAGTATTTGTAATGAGTATGAGAAACAACATGTGCATCCTTCAAGCATCACTATGAATAATATCGAAACATCTGGAAGCACAAGATGCATGATGAGGGAAAGATATAACTTTACTTTTGCCAAGTTTTCATGATGTACAATCAAAAGAAAGATCAAGAAAATAACATGCTTTATTTCTTAATAATCCAGAATTAATGAATATGCAAAGTACATCTATGAATAATATCGAAACATCTGGAAGCACGAGATGCATGATGAGGGAAAGGTAAAACTTTATTTTTGTCAAGTTTGCATGATGTATAATTAAAAGAAAGATCAAGAAAATAACATGCTTTGTTTCCTAATAATCCAGAATTAATCAATGTGCAAAGTACATCAGAGTTTGGATCGCCTAGATGTTTATGCCACCTCTTATTTCTAGAACCAATAAAATTACATGCAAAGAAAAGTAAAGGAAAACTAGGAAAATTGGTGGAAGGAGAAACATGAAGAGGAAATAGTCGTCCCACTTTAGGTCCCTTTACGATCATTTTCCCTGAAACTTGATCTTGTACAACACAACCAGAATGAGAGAAATGGACATCACAATTATTATTAAACAATTGACCAATATAAATAAGATTTGTAGAGAGGTCAGGACACACAAAAATATTAGTTAAAAAAGGAGAAAGATCACCAATGACAATGATAGGCAGAGAACTACCACCGGTGGTATTAATTTTCAAATTTCCATCATACTTTTTGACATTGAAAAGAGGAACAACAATATTGGTCATATGGTTAGAGGCACCAGAGTCCAAATACCATGGCTTAGAAGGAAATTTATGATTACCTGAGAACCTAATAGCATAAAGAGTAGAAATGATCATATGTTGTACCATTTCATGAGTGAGTGTATTCAAGTTTGCTAATCCTGTAGAGTAGGAATAGGAACAACAGGTAAGACAACAGAACTAGAGGCACCAATGAAGGCATAACAAGTAGTTCCCTAGTTCCTTTAAGGTCGAATGGGACAAACATAGATGATATGATTATGTTTCTTGCAGTAGTTGCAGGACTTCTTGGGGTAATCCAGAGCAATATGACCAAAAGCTATACAACTAAAGCATTGGACAACATACATATCTCTTCCCTTATTCCTCATTTCTTGCTTGTTTCATGCAGTGCTTGAATAATAAAGAGAGCTGTAGCAGAAACATTAGCATAAACAATATCTGAATAATTAGCCCAAAGATTTTAAAAACCAGAAAAGTATTTCTCAATAAAAAGACTTCCCTGTGTGAAGTTAACCATCTCATACTCAAATTGAAAACGCCGAGTTGTGTTGTCTTGATTATAAACCTTATTTAGATAATTCCACATAATAACAATAGTTTTATAAGCCCTTAGATTGAGAACAATGTGAGGTTCTACTGAGCTAAGGATCCAGGTCATAACCCGAACATCCATGATTTCCTATCTAGACAAGGCATTAGGATTTGTAGGTGCAGGATTACTCCTATTAATATGCCCCCACAATTCTTTTTCTTTGATGAATAATTGAAATTTAACTCCTAAGCATAATAATTTCTCTATTAAGACGAACATGGAACGAGTCTAGCTTATTGGAAGACATGATAAAGCTGAAAAGAGAAATAGTCCAATGAAAGATTACCACCAAAGATCTAAAACAAGGTAACGCACCAGAAGTAAGATTTGAAACTACCGAGAATAGCGCTAGAAAAGCAAGATCTGAAACAGAGAAGAATGATTCTGAAATTGCCGAGAATACCACCAAAGAAGCAAGATCTGAAACAGAGAAGAATGATTCTAAAACTACCGAGAATACCACCAAAGAAGCAAGATAGATTGTTAGCCAAGAAGCAAATCCAAACCAGAAATCAGATTTGAAAAACACCGGAGTCCTTTCACTGTGAGCAGCCCCTTCTTCGACTCCAAAAACAGTTTTGACAGAGAAGTAAGATTTAAACTTGTTAAGTAAAAAAATCAAACCAGGAAAAACACAAAGTTGCTGCAGGGAGTCAGGATCCAAGAGCCGCAACAAAAGCCAAAGGGAAGTTAGGACAGAGGCAAGTAAGGATTTGGCACCGGCTCTACTACCATATCAATACACTCAACTAAAAAACCAGAATACAAGAGAGTTTCTTTTTGAAAAAGAACTACAGTACCCAACCCCTACACTCCCCACAAATCTACCTATACATAGAAGGTTTTGCTATACAAGGAGTCTAACTCATTCCCTGAAAATAAGCATTTATATATGATAAAATAATCTTTATAACTAATATTAAGAGTCCTAAATTGTATACATTCCTAAAATTAGGAATTATCTATGGTAACAGATGGAGCTTTTGTTTGTTAATTTCTCCCAAATTTTATCAAGATTTGGTATCTGGATTTTCTAGTTACTAATATTATTATAATTATTATCTGTGTATCCTTCCTTTCCATGGAAGACTAAAATAAATTAGTTTATTTGAGTGTTTTATTCCAATTATTGTTTCACAGTTTAATGTTGTCTTTGTTCGAGAAGGCATGTGCCACAACAAGGCTGCATGTCTTGTATTAAACTCAAACATTGACTGAGAGCATACATATCCAGTAAATATAACTATGGAGAGAATGGATATGCTGTGCTGGGTCTTCATCTATCATCTCAGCTCAAGATAGCCTTTTCTCGGTTCATAAATTTGCAAGGATGGATGTCACCAAGGATGGCTATAATGGCAGGCTGATGATTGTCCTCTTTCATGGACTTTCTTTAGCTTGCAAAGTCGTCCAAGCTGTGTTATTCATCTCTGGGTGTTTCTTCAGTTCCTTGTCACCTGGACTGCAATGCTGGTGGAGAGCCCTAATATGCAAAGACAAGTGAGTAATTGTGTTTTCCTACCATAATTAAAAAATGAGTTAATGACTGTACATTCTATTTACTGTCCTGTGTAGAAAAGCTAACCTGCAGTTGCCTTTGTTGTTATTCATATATATAGCAGATTACAAGAGTGATTGTCGCATATATACATGGTAATCTAATCATTCTAAATACAATATGAAATATTACAGATATTATGGAAAGATTATAGGAGAGTATTATGGCTGATTAATCGTGATAGAATTATACGAATCCTATGCTATCAATATCTCTTTCACCCCCCCGCAAGCTCAAGGTGGGAGTGAACCGATGAAGAGCTTGTCACGATTGGGAACAAACTTGGCAGAGCAGAGTGGTTTAGTAAAGATATCTGCAGTTTGAGCAGAGCCAACAACATGTTCTAACAAAAGATCTCCACTAGCAACACGTTCTCGGACGAAATGGACATCAATTTCAATGTGCTTTGTCCGATGATGAAAAACTGGATTCTTGGCCATAGTCACAACACTGATATTGTCACAGTACAACTTGGGAGGTGGAAGACAATAGCCAATACTTTGTAGCAAATTCATAAACCACATGAGTTCGACTGTAGTGGAAGCTAAGGCACGATATTCTGCCTCTACCGTGGAACGAGACACTGTGGCCTGCTTCTTGGCACCCCAGGATAAAAGGTTGTTGCCCATATATATAGCAAAACCAGACGTGGATTGCCGATCATCATGGCAGCCAGCCCAGTCTGCATCACAATAGCCATGAAGAGCAATTAAAGGGATGTGAACAAGGTGAAGACCAAGATTAAGAGTGCCCTTTAAATATCGAAATATCCTCTTCACAACAATGAGATGAGGCTCCCTAGGTGCATGCATGTATTGACAAACACGATGAACATAATAGGAGATGTCAGGTCGTGTGAGAGTGAGATATTGCAAGGATCCAACAAGCTGGCGATAAAAAGTTGGATCAGATATCAAGGCACCATTAGTGGCTGTCAATAATGTTCCTGAGGCAAGCGGGCAACTGGTTTGGCACCAGCTAGACCGAATTTCTGCAAAAGGGACACTAGGTATCGTGTTTGAGTTACAGTGATAGTGGTTGCATCCCTAGCAATTTGAAGACCAAGGAAGTACTGAATATCACCGAGATCCTTCATGCTAAACACAGAGGAGAGATGAGATATAAATACATAGATTTGTGAAGGAGAACTCCCAGTAATAAGTATATCATCAACATAGATTAATAGAAGAAGAATATCTGAACCCTGTCGTTGATAGAACAACGACTGATCATAGGGACAACAAGGAAAACCCATCGATTGAATGTAGTTGCTGAATTTCATATACCAAGCACGTGGTGCTTGTTTTAGGCCATGCAAGTTGAAATGGATGCTCTTCATGCCAATAACACATGGACTTTGGTTCCTCGCAAACCAGATATGAATGCAATTAGCAGTAAGTGGGTCTTTAAAGTTAAAACAAAGTCCAATGACACACTTGACATGTATAAGGCTAGACTTGTGGCTAGAGGTTTTACACAACTTCCAGGGCTGGACTATGATGAAACCTTTAGCCCGGTTGTTAAGGCAAGCACTATTCAGCTCATTCTCACAATCGGTTTATTTCAGGGTTGGACCATTAGACAGTTAGATGTACCATGTAGAAAAGCTAACCTGCAGTTGCCTTTGTTGTTATTCATATATATAGCAGATTACAAGAGTGATTGTCGCATACATATATGGTAATCTAATCATTCTAAATACAATATGAAATATTATAGATATTATGAAAAGATTATAGGAGAGTATCATGGTTGATTAATCGTGATAGAATTATACGAATCCTATGCTATACAATATCTCTTTCATCCTGAACATGCCATACAATTGCATGCCTTAAAACATGTTTGAAGCAGGCAGCCTAGAGCAAATCTTGGCAGTAGATGAAATAAACATTCAAAGAAAATGTGCCTTACGTAAGGTCTTCATCCCATAACCTGTTGCAAGGGACGTTGTCTACGGGACCAAGTCGTTGATGTCATGCACCATTCATATGGCCACCAGAGTCTTTCACATCAGATTTTCAGTATGAAATGTTTACAGAATAAGCTTTAGGATTCCCTCCTGGTGGAGGCCAGGCATAAACAGGTGGAACAAAAGGTTGCATACGTGGCATGTCAGCCCCCGAGCTAGCCAAATGAGTTAAACAGCCGGAAAAGGTAGAGGGCCAGGCTCGCAAGCATAAACAAAAACAGCAAAGTGGGATAGCAGGGAAAGCTGGTGGCATGCGTGGTTACTGGTAAGGGAAGGGTGCAAATTGGAAATCATCTTGCATTTTCCTACTCTAATCTAATCTAATAGTCATCATTGGCGTTGCACTTTTTTTTTTCCTCTTCGTGAACTCCATTTCTATCCCAATTCGCAAATGTTTGCCTTTCTATCTAGCTTTGCTTTCTCAGATTCTTCTTTGTCTTTCACGTCCTCAAGATTGTATACCTGCAACTCTCCTAAACTAGCTAAGCACCCAACATCAGCTGGCATATGGCCATCTTCACTCAACTAAAGATGCCTTGAGCTCACCAAATTTCTCATTGTTCTAGGAAGCTTTTCAAGTAACCAGCATCCACTGAATCTTAAAGTTTGCAAATGGTAAGAGTTTTGTGATGGGTTCTGGAAATGCTTGGACTCCAGTCCTCGAGACATCAAGACATCCACTGAATCTAAAAAGTTTCAGCTTTCCAATTGAAGCCGGTAACTCCGTGATGTCAGAACCCTACAAGTTCAGAGTTCGCAAGCCTTCGAGTTTCCAAGACTTGCTGAGGACATCAACCCTTAAGAATACCACAGGCTGTTTTCGTGCACCAAAATCTAGAAATTCTGGTTCATCTCTGAAATAATAAACGAGATTTAGATGACGAATATACAGGCCGATTCGTCTTCAGCCGAACCAACATCCAAAGTCAAAAGTGTCTGATTTCGAAACCAATAATGCAAGATCAGGCGTCTTGAAACCTGGTATATTCTCAAACTCGTCTCTTTGGACATCTTGGAGTGCAAGAGAGTCATTAAAAAACAAGTCACTTACATCTTCCTTCCTTTCACAAAGTTCAGTTTTCCTGTAAGCTGAGGAAATCGGTTTTCCAAACCTGCGCACCAGCTGCGAGAGTCCCTTCCCCTTCCTCTAAATAACAAGGTGAGCTTCATAGCTGCCACCGATACATCAAAGGGCCTTGGGGTTTTAGGTTTGGTTTCGAGACACGGGATCGTCGTGGTAGGCTGGACAACAGAAGGCAGCCCTTAGAAGCCAGAGGCTGGGAAAGCAGAACACTAGGCGTATTATCTTCTTCCTCTCGCCCTAGTAGTGGAGTAGTAGCACAAATTCCATATCATTTTTGAAAATGTCTAGAAAAACATCGAGGTAGAGATGACCAAGGCAAACACAGAAACTTAAATCTCAATGTAGGCAAGATTCGATCACCATAACTTGGTAGCATCACTGTTTTCTACTGATAGCCATTTTCCCTTCTTTAAAAAGCTACATTTCACCTAAAAACAAGGATATCTTGGTTTATTTGGGCAAGGATGGATACCGAGCAAGCAATACATCAGATCAGGACAACGACGGCATCTCACTGTTACGGGTTTCAATGGCACAATAACTCATTGGAAACCATCATTCTAGTACCAAAAAACTACAGGCAATCACAAAAACTGACAGCATAAATTTCTACTAATCATTTGCCAGACAAGATAAATTTCCAATATCTTATTATTCTTCAATTTTCACAAGGTCACTAAAGCAATTTCTACTGTTTTTTTTTTGTTTTTGTTTTTGTTTTTTTCAGTTCTCCTTATGTACAAGTTACAACATTGGGGGAATATGAAGCGATAGAGAAAAAGCACAAGCACCTCCTAAACTTGCAGACAACACCAAAAAGGATATACCCGGGAGCCAGAACCTCAAAAAGGAAGAAAAAAAGAAAAGAAAAACAAAACAAAACCTCAGCAGTCAGCAGCCCTGAGAGGTGCAGATGATTCCCCCAGTATACAATATACAAAAACCATATTTCCCCAGCAAGCAAACCAAACTCCTGCAGCTAACTTCAATATCCATCTTGTGACTGTCAAAATTGCGAGGATGTTACCAGGAAATGTTCATTGCAGCAGGCTAATGGCCGTCCTTCTTCATGGACCTCTCTTTGGCACGGAAGTCCTCCAAGCTACGGTATTCTTCTCTCAGTAACCTGTCCAATTCTGGATGTTTCTTTGGTTCTTTGTCACCTAGACCACAATAATAGTGGAAGGCCCTAATAGCAGAAAAGCAAGTCTATTAAAGCAAATACTTATAGCAAAAATATTCGAGTGGAAATACAAGCATCAAACTCAGAAGAGAATGCAATGCACAAGCTGTTTTTCTGTAATTGCGTTTTCCTTCCACAAGACTTGCAAGAGTGAGAATAGCATACAGCTATACATTCTGCCAATTGTCCTATATTCTACAAATCCAGGCAACTTTAATAAATAAATAGAGCATAGATAAGTTAAAAAACCAATGTTTGTCACTTGGTAATCTTTTTACCTATAGATGTTTCTATGTCTTGAAAAGGAGTCCAACCCATGCCCACCTCCAAATCCTCATCTCAGGAGTTAATTGCGGTTGTTATTGCTCTATTGGGTCAAACATCAGGTTATGTTACAGCTTTGCGTTTAACTTTACCATCACAACAAGATTGTATTTTAGGCAATTTTCCATTTAATCATGTAAGCAAAAAGTGGTCATTTTTAAGCCCAAAAGATCCAGCACGAAATTAAATTAATTTTCATATAATATTTGTTTCTTGCTTTCCTACGTTAGCATATTCTACCGAGAGGTTAAGCTTAATCACATGATGTACAAGATATCCATGCCTTGTGAAGCAGGCAACCTAAAGCACATGCTGTCAGTCAGTTGAAAAGAATATTCAAATAGTATTACCAATATTTTTCGAGGCCATAAATGTTGCCTTTGCAATAGAAGTCAAGGGTGAGTTCTTCAAAGTCATTGTACAGGTCATCTCTGAACTCCTTCTCCAAACCATAGCTGAAAATGAGAAACACAATTGACAGTAGCAAACAATTAAATAGTAGAATCCATGCCAGAACAAGCACAATTAGTACCTATTACTTTCCTTAAAGTAGGGAAAAGATATATTTGAAGAATGGTAATGGTTGAAAAGAGCAACAAATCTCGGATAGAAGCTCCAGTATTTTGAAAATAACAAAAGTATAATTTATCAACAATACCTATAGAACCTGAAAAGGCACTCCATCCCATAATAGTAATTAGCAGAAGCATCTTCCAGAGCAAATTTTCGGAACTCATTATACATAGAAGGGACAAACATGTTTCTAAGGAAGTACGACCAAAACCTATACAGAGTGTTCATTTCCTGCATGGAAAATGATTTTTTTTTAAAATCACAATAATCAAATTACATAATGTTAAGCACACCATTCAAAAATTGGAAACAGGACAAGTAATCCAATTAGGAAAATTAAAAAAAGAAAAAGAAAATTGACTTCAAGACATGCCAAGATGGCTATCTATGTTAGTGATTAAAAAAAATCCCTTGGCTTACCCAAAAGATCCATAACCTTTAATATAAGAATTAACATTAACCAAATAGATCAACACCATGCAATCTAGTGCTTAGAGTATGTTCAACCTGGAAGTATAATTACTTAAATAATAGACAACAAAAATCAGCTAGTGGAATAAGAATGGATGAGATTTAGAAAAAGAAGGATAGGAAGGATCCAACTCCAGCACATCGCATAGTTCTCAAACTAATCTAAAATTATATTTCTCCTCTAGTAAATAAACATTTAAATGAGAAATTTAAGAAACACACCTCACTGCAACCTATTCCCATCTTCTTTCTATCATTTAAGCACCGTTTCCGATACTTCAGGTACCTAAAAGGGAAGAGAAACAGGTCAGCAACCTTTAGCTATGAATGCACATATGCCCCCTCCCAAAAATAAAAGACACGTACTTCTGCTGTTTAAAGCCATTTTCTTCTAAGAGTTGATGGCTGGGATGCTGAAATGGTGGAAATGAATTTGGCATGGAACCCACTGGTGGACTGCTGCCTGAGAGCATGCCATGTGGTGAAACACTCAGCTTTGAAGACCTGGGTCTGTGAAGTTAGGATTTAGATGGAAAATATTTAATCAGGTGACATGGATAAACTTAGCATATTGCAAATAACATCCCAACTCATGAAATTAGTGATCAATGCCATATTATTCTCTCATCAGAACCTAAAGAAAAATTCTAGAATAGTGCCACCATATATTAATAATGTAGCAAAAATAAATAAATAAACAACAAGAAAAAAAATATGCAGAAAAGAAATAAGAGGCTTAGGCAAGGGCCAGAGTCACTTAGACTGACCCATGATTTTCAGGAGGTGTAGAACTAAAGAAAAATCCAACTGAATTACTTGGTGGACTTTCTGATATGATTCCAAAATTATTACGACCAGTGCCATGATTCCTAAAGTTGCTGGAGAAGAATCGTTGTGTATGAGATGACTGCTGCTTGGGAAAACCTTTGTTTTGTTTCCTTGTGTGGTTGGAGCTTCCTGACTCTTCATGGACACAGCTTGCAGCGGAATTTTCACCAGCCTTTGAATAGCTAGAACTATTCTTTCTACGATTAGATCGCCTTGTTTTTAGCTCCTGCCAGTAAAGAGTCACATTTAAGAATTTTTAGACAAACATTGAGGATTTACAAAGAAAGTGAAAGTGATGTATTGCAACTTAATTAATTAGAAAATGAGTATAACAGAAGCCTCAACCTGCTCATAGAAGTATAAACCATCATTTATTGCTGAAGCAAGCTCAGTTGAAATAGATTTTGATTTATCCCCAGATTTAATAGATTCTTCTCCTGGTCTACTATTCTGCATAGAAAAAGCCCACAAGTTATAAAAATGTTACCAAATTTATGGTCTGACTCATGCTCATACATGCCTACATAATATATGCCGCTCACATGAATACATACATGGAGGCTAAACTATAGCAAAAACCATCATGCAACAAATTGATAACTGAGAACGGAGAAAAAGTAAAAACTATCACTAAAATAAACCTAATTGACCAATATACATCATCATTTCAATTCAGTAATTCAGTTTGACCCAAATGATGCACATGAAGTGAAAAAGGTTGCTGATCGCAAGGAGTTGAGATGTGGCTTTCAAATAACTACAACCTGTAAGAATCAAAACTGTGACAATATAATCCATAATTGATTAAAGAACAAAAAGGCATATGCATGGCATATAAAACTCTGAGACAGCAATCAGCTTCCTTTAAAAGAATAAACACTAAGATGCAACAGAGCACTACAAAAACGGCCAAATTCTCACGTTATCACATCCATATAACTACACAGATATGTCTATAAGTCACTATGGTCTATGCAGATATTGAACAGTAATAGTAATAAAACAAGGAACATAGATTGCTAAGTACATGCATTTATTCTTTCCTAAGAATAAAAACTTGCCAGCAAACAGCTTTACCTGGGTGACAATTACAAGTCTTTGAACATCCTGATCATTGACCACCATCTCATCCTCTTCGTCATCCACCCTGGAAAAAAGAAAGGCATGGTTTCAAATCATGTGATGTTTGAGGGATTTTGTTTCCTACTAGGAATTCTTGGTGCCTACAATATAGTGCCTTATTGCATGTATCAACAGATGTTTGATGGAAAAAAAAAACCTTTCCTACCTATCCTTTCTCTTCATACATTATCCTTTTATCCAACAATTGAAACTACCACGTTGTTTTTACTTGCATCTATAAATAAGGTCTGTGAGAGCTAAAAGAATGAAAGTTATTAACAGAACATTATTGTTCTAGTATGACAAAAGGAATTTTCTTCAAACTTCAAGACAGCCTCTGCATATATGCTCAAAGTAATGCAGGCCACATGACTGCCTGGAGAATCTCTTTATTGATATGTGGGAATCTGAGAATTTGACATTCCAAGAACACATACTGACAGCTCAAATGGTACTCATCTTTAGTTTTTCTACCTCTTATATGGTATGAGAGGTCCGAGGTTCAAACAGTGAGGAGGCGTTGTCAAACAGAGGTGGGAGAAGACCGTGAGGGCCACAGAGGTGGGACCCAGAGGGGACAATGTCTAATATGTTCCAGGGGACTCCATGGACAGGGTCCTTGGAGCTGCACCACCTCAGATAAAAGGGGGACCCATGCACATGGAACTACATATAGTTTTTTTCAAAGGGAAGTTTTGAGTAAGATAGTTTAGCCTTGGTGCTTTGCAGTGAGACTAAGATGTGATACTAATTGGATTGTGAGATGCATCCCTCTTAGGTGCAGTACATCAAGACTCCTAGCAAGGCAATCCTAAACTCATAAGAGTGGAACTGTGTGCTAGGTCTATTCTAGTTTCTTATGGTGGTTGTAAGTTTTGTGCCTTTTGTCCGCTTTTAACCACTAGTTCCTCGTCTAGCCAATCAAGATCCAGGAACCAGCTATACAAGTCCTCAAATTTGTGAACTTTCAATTTCCATCCTTGATCACCACATTCATCAAATTTCACATGACATCTTTAGCAGTGTCGGTTCTTCCCATTATTTCTTCTACTCTGTTTTCAACTATGTAAAAAAATTGTTCCAAGTGTCTTGAGAAATAGGCAAATTTAGAATCAACATGGCAAGCTCCCAATCCTTATCCTACTTCAACGAAACTAGAAAATGGCTTTGAAAACTTATATTAACTTCACCAACAGCAGCCCGTGATCTCAATTTCCAGTACCTAAATCCCAAAAGCATATCAGACAAATTAGCTAAGCGACTAGATAGCAGGGAGAAACCATGTTGAACCCCATCAATCATGTCTGCCTGAAGAAACTTACTATGAGTGAACTAATGGACACCAAATGCATCCAACTTATGCAGCACATGAAATTGCAAGGATAAGGTGGCGTTTACTTTTAGAAACTAAATTTTCATTCCTTCTTTTATCTTTCTATATTATTTCTCAAGAAAACATGTTTACCAACAATTAAATTTCCGAAGTAGAAAACAAGGATTGCATTCGGATTGTTTCTAAAATAAGGATGATAGAAGATTAAATGGCTGCTGAACCATATATGGCACTTGCTTTCTAAAGTGGAGAATGGGGAAAACAACATTTAGTAGTTTTCCAGTTTTCTAAGAAAACAGTAACTGCCAAACATCTATCCACAGTTTTCTATTGTCTCGACAATAATTTTTAGAAAGCTGGAAAATTCTCCACATGTAAACATGACCTGAATTTTTACTAGAGCCCAGATTGACATCCACAAAGCTGCCTGAAATAAAATATATGCATGTGAATGTAGCCTTAGGTCTTTAAATATCATAAAGAATATGTTGTATAGAGACCAGTAACTAGTCAACAATTCTTGTAAAACCAAACTTAGCAAGAAAACAGTGATATAAAACCAAAGATGGAGAGAACCAAACAAATATAAGACCATGCAGTACCTTCTAACTGGAGAACAGCCATCATTCTTGAGTGATTTCTGCTCCAGCTCCAGCTCTTCATCAAGCATAAATGTGTTGGCAAAATCATTAGAAAAACCCGCAAGATTCTGTGCATCTTCCATGCCTTCAGTCACATGATAATTGAGTGCTAAAGGCCTAAATCCTTGTGTATTGTTGGGATAGGGAGTGGTATAACAAGCACCAAGATCAGAATCCCCATCAAATCCAGGTTTTCCAGCTTTAAACAAGACAGACTTCTCATCACCTTCCAGTTTACCAATATCTCCATTTGACAATTTCTTTGCTTCCTTGACTGGAGTGCAAGAAGATAATTCAGCATTTTCTTTGGAGAGACTGCTTGTGCTATCTTCTTCAGCATTCTTTCCAGGTTGGCCCTCGGAAGTCTGAGCTTTCAGTGACATTGCTTGCTGAGAAGAAGCAGGAATCCACTTTGACCAGTAATCACGTTTCCGAATCTTTTCACCCTGTTAATACAATGCCAACCACAATAGGAAGACTATTAGAGCAAAGAAACTAAGAATGAGACTTCATAAGTTGTCAATCTATCCCACAACTCTAGTTAAGCTGTCATAATTATAGATGGCCATAACATTAAGCACTTGAAACTTGTTCATTCACTATCAGACTCAAGCATCTTAGGCTGCCAAGTTCAAGGTTATCAATGTGGCTCCACTCAATACTAAGCTATAATTAAGGAAATACCACACAACATGCGCTCATTCACATAAACAGCTTTCATAACATTTGCCAAAACCCCATCACAAATTTGACTGAAACTGACACAACTAGGAAAAACTTTTAGATACATTTCAAAAGGGCTAAAACCAGATCCCAGGAAAACAGTAAAGAAACCTTTAGAAGGCCACGGAAGTCGAATTGATTAATCATGTAGTCAACATTTTTGGACCATCCAAAGATATCCATCCTTTGAACAATTTAAACAGCTTTTGTCTGGTATGTCAATAAAAAATTAACAGGGAAAAAAATATCCATTTATACGAAATATGAAACACAATCTTGATTGATATACTACAGATCTTATACCAAAATTCCAGATCCATCCCATCCAGCATGAAACATAAAGTCAATTGGTGAAGAGTATTCAGACCTGCACTTCTATTGAGCCAGAACTCTCCAGCGCATCAAGGATCAATGATACGTCTGTAGTCATTTTCTTAACCTGTGATACAAAATATCACATGCATGAAAAAATAAATTTTCCTTCAACTCTAGATACAAAGGAAGTGGATATGTTGAGTAATATAGCATAATACTTTACATGCAATATTGAATGAAATAAGATTCCCATTTCACACAGCGCTACACATATAAATACCATATAGGATTAAAAAAATACCCTTTTAAATTCAGCAATCGTGGATATGGGAACCCATCCCTGGTCATCCATCAAGGATATTAGATATCGGTCATTCAGCAGATTTTCATCACTGCATAAAGATGTGAAACAGTCAACAAATAATCAAGTTATTGCATGCACAACACAAATTGACCAACTTTTTGTAGCCAGTTCACTATAAGAAGTTCCAAGGGCATATTTTGGTGTTTTCATAGAAAGGCTCGGTTACTATTGCTCAGCATACAAGTGTATGGAAGGACATACAACATTGGCATCCAATGATAATGGTAATAATTATTAAGCCGTAAAAGGACATAATTTTAGGAGTAATTTGTGGTCAGTTGGACTCATATATCCCATATGAACATATCTTTGACGGTCCAGTTTAGGCTAAAGCATCTCTATATAACAAGCAGATCCTCATTCCTTCATAATTGTGTTCACAACAGACAAAATTAATGATGCTGATGCTTCAATAATAAGAAAAGTAGGATGAAGGTCAGTTTCAGCCTCAGAATCCAATTGTGGCAATTTTAACCAGTTAAGTATGTCTGGAGTGAGAGAATCCAGAAGTAATTCACTTTTTAACATTGCTTACCTGAAATAATACTCTATCTGTCTTATTATGCTAGCCCTCAAAGTTTGTATCTCTTGAGGAAGCATAGGAGCCCCTGGATTGATTGGATATGGAACAAAACGGGGAGGATGAGGTCCCCTAAGAGAGCCTGGAGGTGCAACAGGAATGTAGCATATAGGTGGTCCTGTATCACACTAGAGATCATCTTAGACAGCACATAATTTGACAACAAAAGAGTTAAAAACCCACGGTGAAAAAATGAACTGTACAAGAACAAGATATATCATCTATGCAGAACAGAAAAGCATGTATTACATAAATGAAAGTGAATGTCAAGGTGCGAAAAAACATCTAGCACTAATATCTGAGTAAAAGCACTTGCATTAAATTAAAACAATTACCAGGGTATGATGGACCGACCATGAACCCTGGAGGTGAAGCAAAAAAAGGAGGCCTTATCAAATGCCTTGGTCCCATACCCTGTTGCAACACGATGTTATCTCTGGGCCCAAATGCCCGTTGATGATGCCATAATTGATTCAAATGGCCACCAGATTCTTGCCCATTCGGCCTTCGATTTGGAAAGTTAACAGCATAAGCATTGGGATCCCCTCTTGGTGGAGGGTGGACATTAACAGGTGGAACAAAAGGTTGCATAGGGGATGCATCTGATCCAGACTTTACCAAATGATTTTCAACAGGGGGAAAAGGTGGCGGCCCAGGTTGATATGCAAAACCAGAAACAGCAATGTGTGGTGGAGGAACTATAGCAGGGTAAACTGGTGGAATGTGTGGTTGCTGATAAGGGAATGGTGCAGGGAAAGGTGGTGCCCCATTAGGATTGCGCTTAGATCCTGATTTTTGATATCTTGATGGTGAATGCTTATTTGAAGAAATTGTGTTTCCAGATCCATGTGATCTCTGCTGCCCAGCCAACCCCTGGACAAACCATAAATAAGGCAAAATGATATTTCACACCCAAATTAAGCACACTAAATAATGTGTTCCCAGAAAGAGAACAATTGACATAAGATGTGAAATAAAATAAACTTCACAAACAAGATGCAGGAAGGGAAAGGATTGGTCTTTGAAACTCCATTTTGGTAACAACCATAAAACTTGATGCATTCATGTGTTTGATCCCAAGGCATAGCCAGCTTTCTAACTGTGCTTTTGCAAGCCTAAAAAGATTCCAAGGGAACATCAGAAACCCTGTTTCAGGTCTTATGGAATCATAAAGATATCTGACTGTATATTAGATTTATGGAACTCTAGCTCTACTAATTAATTCATAACACCAAACGTAATGCATCTTACAGCAAAAAAAAGAGAGGCAAAACACGTGATAATTTTCCAATTTGTTACGTCCCAACACCAAACATAAAACTGCAGTTCATAATTTAGATGGCGTTTCATCTCTAAAATGAGCTACTTAGTTTTTTTCTCAAGACACCAGGTTTTCAAATTCAAATTCTGCAAAACTGAACTTTCTCTTCTTCTCCATTTTTCTTTCTGATGTCAGGATAGAGAAAAGATGGTTTCCAACATTTGTTTCTCTCAATATATATGCTTGTCAATTTATTTTAATTCCAGCAAATCATGTTCCACTTCAGCAAGTAAACACATGATCTTCTCCCGCGAAGAAATATATTGGAAAATGGTGGTAAAAATGCAAAATGAACATCATAACCTTCTTTCCACCAAATCAAATTACTATACACCAAAACAAAATACCTCAGCAGTGACATCATCAAGGATGCCACTTTGTAAAGTACTCATCAATAGTCCATTCTCAGCACACTGCCACTATTTATTATAGAGATAGCATACATTAATATACAATGCTTTCCTGAAAAATTTTGATTACCAATGTTAAATTTACTTCTTTTTAAAGCATGATGCGATTTATTTATTTATGGACAAAAGTGACATCAAAAACACATGCATACACAAATAAATTAAAAACAAACCGAAAATCAATGACCCCTCAAGGGTTTTCGTTATTTGACCACATCTCTCTCAATCCTAAATAAAAAAAATCCAATTAGAATCTGCACAAAAAACCAAAAACATCTTTATATCTTTATTCAAACTAGTTCGAAAGTTCACACTTTTCTCTTAACCTACAGATCTCAATATCATTGATTGATGCCATCTCATGAGATTCTCTTATCCTAAAGCATTTCTACACAAGCTTAACTTATCTCCATAATTTAAAATCCTAATTCTCACTATAAATTTGCAAAATTGACACGAATATCTTACATGAGTTTAAGAGCTTCTTTATTTAATATTAATTTATCAATCCACAGCAAGCTTAAAAGCATTTTAGCACATAATTATAACTTCATTTTCACTCAATTAAAACAAAAATCAACACTCTTAATAACTTTTTTTCCAATACTTTATTTCTTTCCCTGAAATCAATAAATTAACATTAAATTCACTCATATATTTAACATAATAAATAAATAAATAATAACTAGAAATACCCGAGGCGAAGCTTCCGATGGGGCAGCCGTATCACCACCAGCAGCCACCGTTACTGTCGGCGGCGGCGGCGGCTTAGAAGCAGAATCAGTGGGTTTCGACCGTTGTTGTTGTTGCTGTTGTTGTTGAGCGTCAGACAAAGCAGGCCAAGACTCGGCGGTGCCCATCACCGGAGCATCAGCGACCACCGGGGTCTTCCATGGCGACTTCGGTCCAACCATACTACTACCCTTTTGATCATCTCCCCTCTCATTCTCCGCCATCACCGCAACACTACTCTCTCTCGCGCGCGCGCGCGCGATCACAGTGATTAAAATCCCTAATTAAAGAGCGTAATGTACAGTGGCAAAATTATAAATTTTGAGAGAATGAGGGGTGAAAAGGGAAGGGGAGGAGGAAAGCGAGGGAGTGGAAAGGGAAAAGGGAAAGGGTGGAGAAGACAGCAGCTGTGAGCGTGTGCTGTGTTGTGATTGTATTTTTTATACAGTGGAGTGGAGAGAGTAAGAAAGAGGAGGCCTTTTATGGCTGTTTCCAGGGTTTTTTGGGGGCGTGTGTCGGAGTGGAGGGAGAGTGGAGCGTGTGCATAGCAATAATTTGGGGTTTGTTGTCTTTTTGCTAAAACGGAACTGTTTGTCGAGTGGCAAGGGAAAGAAAGGGACAGTAAACTGTGTAAAACCCTAATGTAGACAGTTGGAAATGGGCTGAGATGGCTGGGCTATCTGAGTTAGGTTGGGCTGAGATGATCTAGGTTTTAGGATCCTCTATTGCAAGCATAAATGGGCTCTGTAAGCCTGCCAATACAATTTGAAGCCCAAATAACATATACACACATGGTAGGGAATGTAAATAAGAGTTTTTTTTTCCTCGTTAATTTCATTTTACCTTCCCAATTGTTGGGTTTATTAATTTCAACAACAAAAAAAATATATTATTTATCAATTACCTTATTAACATTGCATCAAATTTATGAATTTTTGCAATAAGTAAAATGTAATTTAATTAGATACAGAAAAGTTTTAGATAAAATTTATGTTATGCATATCTTTCATAAAAATCATATCCATTAAAAAAAATAAAATAAAACCTATAAGAGATCAAAGGGAATACTAATGTTAGCTTCGTATGAGAGAGAGGAAAAAAACAGAGCAATCCTTGTAATTTTTGCTAGAAGGTACGCTATTGGCATTTTAAACCTTTATTTACTTCTAAAAATGTTGATATTAGTTTTTTTTTTTTTTTTTTGCAATATTTTGGAATTGAATTTTCATGTCTCCGAACCCATGTCGTGGTGTGTGTGACAGTGGCGGAGCCAGAGTTTTTTTCAATGAGGGGGGAAATTATATAGATATGCATTATAAATTAATTCAAAGCATATATACTAATTCATATCAAGTAAAATTAATTTAAAAATACTTTCAAAATGAAAAATCTTACATTATAATTGTTCTCTTCGAGTTTTTATATTTTGAAACCGTTTCATAATAGCTTTATTATCAATCTTATCGAAGATATCTTTCTCAATGTATACAACCAAACTATCATCCATCCACTTATCTCTCATCCTATTCCGTAATCTACTCTTGACAATATGCATAGTAGAAAAAACTCTCTCCACTGTGGCAGTTGCAACTGGTAGAAGTAATGATAATTTGATAAGCATATATACTAATGGAAATATCAAATTCTACTTTGGCCCCGTTTGTTTGCTGGAAAGTAGTTTCCTTTTGGAAAGTAAATTCCGAGAAAGTATTTTTCGATGTTTGGTGGTGTAATGGAAAATAAGTTGGAAAACACTTTCCAGTGTTTGGTTATGTCATGAAAAATGAGCTGGAAAATAACTTATTAATATTTTATTTTTCTCAAGTTTATTAAAATAATGAGGAACAAATCTTACAAATTAAAAAGTTAAATGAGAATGAAATTGAAAAAAAATATAATTTCATAAATTATCTCAAGTAAAATAAATAATAATCAAAATAATAGAGATTAAATCTAAATTTTTTTTAAAAAAAATGAAAGATGAAGAAATTAAAATAATAATAATCAACATTTCATAAATTATTTCAAATAAAATAAGTAACAATCAAAAGAATGAGGACCAAATTTGATAGATAAAAAATTTCAATAAAAAAATGATAAGGAAAAAGCAAATAGCAATTATAAAAATAAGGACCAAAGTTAATATAAAAATAAAATTTTAAGAGATGAAATTGAAAAATAAATATTCAAAACAAAATATATACAACAATCAAAAGTTTGAGGATCAAATTTGATGTAATCAACAAATAATGACATTTATAAATTTTTCGCAACTTCTGGAAAGTGTTTTCCATTTAAATTTTTCAGGAAAACACTTTCCTGAAAACCAAGCCAAATTTTCCTTTTATTGGAAAGTGTTTTTTGTTGACCAACTTTCCTAATGGCAAACAAACACAAGAAAGTTTGGAAAGTGATTTCCTGGAAACCACTTTCCGGAAAACAAACACAGCTAAAAGGGAAAACACTTTCCTGAAAACCAAGCTAAATTTTTCTTTGACTGAAAAGTGTTTCCCGTTGACCGGAAAGTGTTTTTCGTTGACTAGAAAGTATTTTTCATTGACCAGAAAGTGTTTTCCGTTGACCAACTTTCCTAATGATAAACAAGCACAGGAAGTTTGGAAAATGGTTTCCCGGAAACTACTTTCCGGGAAACAAACATGGCCTTTGTTTTTACCATTTTCTCTGCAAGACTAGCAATACCTTCAATACCAGAGAACTCATCATCACCATGTAGATCAATAATATACGTATCAAGTTGGTCACCAAGTACCATAAGGTCCACTATAGAGAATTCACTGGGATAAAAAAGAGCAAGACGAAGAAGCTTTTCTTTGTTGAAAGCAGGGAAAGAGTCACCTGGGTTTAAACATGCCACACAAAGAAGTAACTATGTACTCGTCTCAGTAAAACGATCATCCAACTCAGTAAGTTGCATGTCAATGATATTGTTAAACAATTTATAACAGAAATGGTGTAGGTTTGTAATCCCTTGAGATTTTCACCTTGAACGCCCATGAAGCTTGTACTCATCATCCATGTTTAGAATATAAATATCATGTTTGATGTAAAAAGATGACACTTCTTCCAGTAAAGATTCCCAATCATTCTCTCTCATCATTTTGAATCGTTCCTTTGATGTTTTCAATAAACTCATAGTATTTTTTATGTCTTGATCTTTTCTTTGTAATGCTTGTGAGAACTCATTAGTAACTGCTAGTATCCTTCTCAAACAATGAAGCATGAACACAAAATTAAATGATTCCATAATCTGTTAAAAACTGCTTTGTTTCTCTGTTCTGAGTTCATCCCATCCTCCCTTATAATCTCAAGCACATCAAGAACTGATGAAAACATTGCAAGTAACGAATAATTGTATAGTGGGAGCCCCAACGGTATCACCATACCTTCTAAGAGAAGTTTCTTGATTCAAGCCTTGTCCACTAGAAATTTCTCCATTTTCAAGTCCTTCAATAATTCTAGCATATTGTTTTTCTCTAATCACCTCCATCCTTTTACATGATGCTCCAACTATGTTTATAATGCTAGAAATAAAATTGAAGACATCTCCAACTTTATTATGCTTCTTTGTAACAGCCACAAGAGTCAATTGAAGTCTATGAGCAAAACAATGTACATAATATGCACTTGGATTGTTATTTAGAATAAGTGCTTTCAAGCCATTGAATTCACCTCGCATGTTACTAGCTCCATCATATCCCTGACCACGCAATCTTGATATACTTAGCCCATGTTTAGAAAACAAAGCTTCAATAGCTGCCTTGAGTGAACTAGCAGTTGTATCTCGCACATGTTGAATGCCAAGAAAACGTTCAATTATATGTCCATTGTTGTCTACATATCGTAACAACTGCCATTTGTTCCTTGATTGATATGTCACGTGACTCATCAATTAAAATTAAAAATAATGAGTCACCTAGATCTTTGATAATCACATTTGTAATCTTCTTGCAGCAGCT
>CAXHTJ010000931.1:0-111862 GCA_964019445.1 Populus tremula
TCTGTTGACTTTGTTTTGAAAAATTGGATTTGAGGACTAGAACCCTGCATAAATCTTAGGAAACCAAACACCCTTTGTTTGAGTTGTGCTTTGATGATGTTGACCAACCCAGGAAGCTTACTTTATATGAGAAAAAGCATGTTTAATTACCATTGAACTCCTACGATGTATACAAGCCACCTATTTAACATGTTGGCATCTAACATGGAAGTAAGGTTGTTGAAATCGTGCAAAATAATCTTATTAAGAACCTGAAAACTGATAATATCAGACTGAAAACATAAACTTGGTACTAAAATCGATAATATCATGATTTTAGTACCAAGTTTACGTTTTCATTTGAAATATAAATGCTGCAGCAGACCCGTAAGCTCTCTTTCTCTTCGTTGTTCCATAACCAATCGCCACACATCTCTTCACCAAAACCAGAAACCGATCTCCTCCTAGACACCAACAATAGCATTCTGAAAGATCCTCATAAATAAGCTGCTGTTTTCACTGGCGACGCGCTGGCAAGTTCAAAGGATGCCCTCATGTTCGTTAGTTTTATTATGAGATTGAACTTTTTTGAGATAACAATATGGAGGTGAGATTCTTTGTGGCTGGGAGATTCCTTATCCTCTTTTATTAAAGAGAGCTATGAAGTAATTATTAGCTTCATGAGAATAGCTTCTTTCTGGTTTACTAAGAAGAACAACAAGCAAGTGTGCATGGTGATGAACTCAGTGTCACGACCAGTAGTCCATATGAGCAAGCTGCATTTGGTTCTAAAACAGATTGGCGTGTCAGAGCTATATCTGCTACAAATCTCTATCTCCGAGTCAATCATATATATGTGAATCCTGAGGATATCAAGGTACAAATCCATGCTATTTTTTTCTGATAATTTACATGAAATTATTTCCACTTTTTTATTTTGTGCAATGAGTTTACAGGAAACATGGTACACTTGTATCATGACCAAGAATATTTGAATAAGTTCATCTGTATAGCAGATCTATTACTGGCCCCCAAGACGATCCTCAGGTCAAGGAAATTCGGCCAGCTTTATTTAGGTTCCTGATAATGGGCCATGGAACGACAACTTTATGGGAGTGAAGCTTACAGTGAGCATGAAGTATGGAATCAAGCTACAAACCTTTTTTAAAAATAAATAAATAAACACGTTGTCTACAAAGTAATTTGAAAAATAAAAATTATAAAATAAATTACATGTTGTCTACCAAAAAAACAAATGATCCGTTGTTTGCAAATCTAGCTTTCAATCACTAAAGGGGAGATAGATAAATTGAGTTACGGTTTTTCCTGAAAATTTATTTTTCATTCTATTTTTATCTAAAACAAATAATAAACATCCTTATGTTTTCTTACCACAATCTTTTAATTTTTTTCATAAGAAAGAACGGAAGTGAAGCTTTTCAGCTTCCTCCATTCCCGATAACTGGTCCCTGCCTTCGAGATGAGACCGGGCAGCCACCTTTGTCTCAAATAAAACTCCAAGATAAATCGATCCATCCCAGTTCAATAAACGCACTTTCATCTCGAACAAATTTGAATAAAATACACAACGAGAGGAATGCATCAGCTCCACCACTTCTAAAACAAAAAATCTGGGCACACTTACCAGACAGATACCAAAGACAGACACCAAGGCCACTTGGTGTACTCGAGGATACAAACAAAACAATTTCGGTAGTAAAAAAACAACGCTTTCACAACATCTAGGAGCGTCATTCCTGACAACTCTAATAAATGGATTGCCAGTGCTATTGGTGTTCAACTAGAAACTCAGCTCAAACCAAATTTTACATGTGCAAATACTTCAGCTATTATGAGTATTTTCCTGTACAATCTCTTTCACTTCCCTGTTCACGTCCTTCTCCTCCGAGATGAAGTCTGAGCTGTTTTCGGCAATCGATATTTCTTCATCATCGAAATCAGCGGCCTGAGGGGCCTTGAACATTTCATCATTTTCTAGTTCGATAATTTCTCCTTGGACTCTCCCTTCAGCAGCTCTACCACATCAAGCATTGTGGGTCTTCTCTCCGGCTGAGTGTGAGCACAACAAGAGAGACAAAGACAACCCTTTTCAACTCTTCCTCGTCATACTTCCCCTTCAGCTTGGGATCTGCCAGTTCACTGAACTTCCTCTCACAAGCCAATGGCAGAGCCCAATCTGTAATTGTTCTTTTAACTGTGGACTCATCTTCTCAAGTGGTCTCTTGCCAGAGCAAGCTCTAGCAAGAGAATGCCAAAGCTGTATACATCACAGCTCTCTGATGCTTTCCCAAGCATAGCATATTCAGGGGCAAGGTAGCCAAGTGTACCTTTAACTCTTGTTGTTACATGTGTTGCACCATCAGGGATAAGCTTTGCAAATCCAAAATCAGCAACCTGTGCCTGGAAATCTGAATCTAGCAACACATTGCTAGCTTTGATGTCTCTGTGGATGATATGGGGGGTTGCATGGTGGTGAAGATAACTTGAATAATCAAACAATGAAGTTAGCTATATGTCAGCGGGACAGCATTGGAAGTAGTTGAGTTTGATATACTTACGTGATTCCCGCAGCAGATCCTATCGCAATATTCATCCGTCTCTTCCAGTCAAGAAGACATTCTGCAGAGTGCTGCCCGTGAAGGTGAGAGAGCAAGCTCAAATTTGGCATGTAGTCATATACAATCAGGCGCTCTTGCCCTTCAGCACAATAACCGCGTAGGCTCAGCAGATTCTTGTGCCTAACACGTGCTAATATCTCCACCTCAACAGAAAATTCCATATCTCCTTTGTTGCTCCAGACCTTTAACCTTTTAACTGCAATCTGCATTAATCTCTGTTTCAGAATTGGATCTAATTTATGGGAAAGTCTATAACGAGGCATAAAGGCACATAAACAATCAGAATGATGAGAATCAACAAGCACAACAAAAAGATTCATTACATATGCTGATTGGATCAAGGGCTAAGAAAATAAAATTAAAGCGGCTTTCAATGAACCAATTCAAGATATTTAGCGCAATTCAAGCTTTAAGATTTCAACAAGGGGTGATCCATGCAAAGGTTGGACAAGGAACGGCGGTTTTGAACGTTCTTCCTATACTTCCAATTTATGATTCATTATAATCATAGGGTTAGTGTCTTTTTCATCCTATAACTTTGGTGCCTTGATTCAGGTAATTATTGTGTCGAGTTTTTTATCATAATATAATTTTAGTTTTTTGGGTTGTTTTCTATCTTGATTTTACTATCTGAGTTCGCATCAATTAGTATCGGAGCAAGGCTCTAAAATCAAATTCTATCTATCTTTAAATTTTCCGTGTTTTTTGTTCATTGTTTTTAGTTTTGATTTTTGCAGCAATATTATAAAAAAAAGAGAGAGAGAGAGAGAGAAACAAAAAAAAAGTTTCTATTAAAAAAGGCTACAGCCAAATCAGCATAGTAAAAAAAAAAAGAAGTTTAAATCACAAGTTTTATTCTACCCACAACTTAGTTTACAAAAAAAAAAAAATGAATTTCAGACTTAAAAAAAACACTTTAATCCATATCAGATTGTGGTTATTGTTAATTTGATATTGATTCGGGTTATTTGAGTATACTTGATTATTTGAGAAAATTGTGAATTAGTGTCTATCAAACAGTGTGCATCATCAATAGATTTTGTTTGTGTGTTGCTATTAATTTTAGGTTAGTTAAAAGTAATGTAGTTTCAGGTTATATAGTCTTCTTGAATTCAGTTTCGTTTTAGTATTCATTTTTGTGTTTGTTTTTGTTTTCATTTTCTCTATCGATTTGTTTTCATAATTCATCTTTGTTTTCATTTTCTTGATTGCTAGTGTCTTCAAAACTTTAGTTGGATGTTACAAGACTGAGATTTTTGGTTGTTTTTTTATTAGTTCCCTAAAGAACTGAAGAAAAGAGCATAAAAGGTAAAGGTGAAAGGGTGAGTATATAATGAAAAGCCAAAATTTGAGTGAAACATGAGTGGAGTTCATCTTATTAAGTGTAAAGAAGATGAGGGAGTGTGTGAGAATATATTTTGTTACTACTAACATGAGATTTCAGATTTCGACTGTCTTTCAAAGACGGATCATCACCTACAAAGGAGAAGGAAAACCCGTTCATGTTATGGGCTATGCAATATCAATTTGAGAGGATGAACGTAATTTTTGGTGAGGTGAGGATAGAATGGAGAGACAAGAGATCGCATTGCTTGTTTGCGAGAGGAATCATTCCAAGAGGTCCTAATGTTAGAGACCAGAAAGATACACTACCCCACATTTAGATGAGATTGTTAACGAGAATGAAGATGAAGAAGCCAAAGACCTTGACCATGCATCATTTAGCCAAGGTGACAGATTTCGACAGCCTAAAACCGTGGAGATGGGGATTTCAAAAACATGAAAATTTCAGCCATAAAAGAGTAGGAAGAGATTTTGGATTTGTGACAGCTTGGACAAAAATGAAGCAAAACTTACTAATTTGCAAGAGAGACAATCTCAAAAGGTTCCTAATGCAAGGAGGCAAGAGAAACTACGCTCCAAGCCGTGAATGCTAACGATAAAAAACTTCTATGAGATACGTCAAGGGAGCAAGGATGAACAACGTATAATGCTTATTAAAAAACAAATAAACTACTTGATGAATGAGAACTACAGACCAACGCCAAAAAGATACAAAACGATTAGATGGTGATTCAAAGATGTCAAATTTTAAAACTAAAAGTGGGAAGGTAAAACTTGTTGGGTTCTTATGACTTGTTGGAAAAGAGAATGTCAAAGAGTTCAGAGAAAACTATTAATACAACAACAATTTCATGTCAAAACCTAGATCATTCACTGAGGATAAAAGGAAAATCAAAATGAACTTCAGGAGGAGTAACAGTAATGTTTATAAGTTAAAGATTGCAATGCAAAATAGGAGATACGTTCTAAGACTTATGATTATTATGAAGTTCTTTCACTAGAAAATAAATGTGAAATAACCAATGACCTTCAAGAACAACTCAGTCATCATTCCATGAAGCAGTTTTAGGCTTATTTTTTCTAATGCAAATTTTATACTAATAAGCATAACTCTTTATCCTATTTTGAATCAGATTGAAATTTTTCCAAAAAATTTCTAAAGACCTTGTTTCCTATAGAATCAAAATTTTATAGCAAATCGGACACTAAGAAGGCTTTATAAAGCCGAGAAACTATTGTGTGCAAGAATTGCATTATTTTCCTAGTTGGTTTAGGATTCTTTTTCTTATTTTATTTAGAACTCTTTATTATTTTTCCAACATTGTTCATGACATTTTACATGAATAAATAAGGCTATTTAGCTTGTATTTAGTTTTTTTTTTTTTGAGTGATTGCTTATTATTCAAAAATTATAGTGTGCATCCAAGTTTGCTCATACTCTTGGTTTTCAGTGAATTCTTCAGGATTTTTCAAAGATTAATGGTATTCCTAGTGATGATTTGGTTTGGGTGCATACAAGGAAGAAATATTTCCAACCTATAAGAGATCTAAGTTGCAATATAGAGAAGATGTTCATTCCAAGTTCTTGAACAAATCAACGACAACACATACAAGGTGGATCTTTCAGGTGACTATGGTGTTAGTGTTATTTTTAATGTTTTTGATCATCCTCTGTTTGATGTAGGTGATGATTTGAGGTCGAATCCTTTTGAGAAGAGGAGTATTGATGAGAAATTGTACACAACATGCCCCGCCCCAAAATACCAAACCATCCACATATTTTTAGTTTCACTTCCACCATAGTTGCACTAAGAAAAATGCACTTGGTAAAATAATCTAAGGACCACTTATTCTGTAAAATGTGCTATGTAAAATAATTGAAGGGCAACAAATTGCCATTGAGTGGGAAAAAAACATCGGATAAGTTCAACTACATCCTAATAAAACCTTGGTGCTAATGAAAGTTGCAAGAGTCCCCCCCAATACAAGCACCCTTTTCCCCCTGCAGGAATAGTATTAGTAACACTAGTACAGTGACAATTCAATAATCATAAGAACATCCTACTTGTCATACTACACAGAAGACAGAACTCTCAATCTGCCCCCTCTCTCCCAGCCCATTTGTTATTGCTCTTTATTAGCACAATTTCTCAAAAGTAATTAGTTCAAAAAGAAATTCCTTAAATTTAAAAAGAAATTCTTAATTGCTGAACCAAAACTTAAATATCTGTGATTTGTTATTTCAATCAGTTATGATTTCCAAATCTTGTCCTCTAATGTCATGAACCTCAACACTGTCTGTGCTATATATGAACATCCACTCACATAGGCACACCAAATGGACCTGCTTATGCAATCTTCATAAAAAGATCTGATTTGGATCCAGTATAAAAATAGGACACAGAGAATCAAGCTAAAATAGATAATATCAAACTATCAATTGACATATTGTCCAAAAAATAGTGACAATCTGAACCTCAACAATCTTGAGCAATTAACTGAGGTTCCAATGCATATAAAAACTGGAAAGATGACAACAGCCTTTAGGTTGCATCTTTTTTTTCTTTGGTTCTAAATAGACTTTGAAGTTAAATCAATGACAAAAGCAGCAAAATGAAGTTGCTATATAGATTTATTTCATGTGATGAACTACTATATACCTTTCAATAATGGACATGAGAGCAAAATGGTTAAACAAAAATAGAGAGGCCGAACAAGGAAGCTGAAAATTTAACTATTACCTGTGATCCATCCCAAAGCTGACCCCAATAAACACTGCCAAATCCCCCTTCTCCCAGCTTGTTATCATAATTGAAGTTGTTGGTGGCTGAGTGTAATTCCTTCAAGGAGAAGATTCGCCATGTCAGCTGCTTCTTTCCTCGCTCTTTCCTATAAAATCAATCACAAACTCATATTAACTGATCGTTTTTTATTAGCATGCAAACTCAATGCCGTTACTCTTCATCACCTTATTTCAGCAAGTGGACAAAAATCCCTTAAGGAATTCAGAAAGTACCAAGATATCTTTAAAAAAAACCCATTTAAAATCCAATGAAATAGTGGTATCCCTCCCATCATTTACCAAGCTACCCAAGAAAACACTAAAAATTGATTTCAACATCTAGACCCTTAAACCCATTTACCTCAGTTTTAATTTCTACCCTATATTTCAAAACCGTGAAGCAAATAAAAACACTATTTCTAACATCAAGAAAGAAAAATAATCTCGAAATACGGCCAAATCCAAAACTCAAAACCATGTAAATTCCCATTTTTTTTTACCAAAACAAACAGAACTATAGCAATATCCAGAAACCATAAACAACAAAAAAATCAAAGGGACTAAAAATCGAAGAAAGAAAATAGCAATCAAATAATCAAAAGAGTTCCTTTATGAAGCTGAGGAAAAACTTACCGATCCGAATTCTTTATACAACAAAACATAGAAGCAAAGGCCATATCCACCTTCACCAACCAAAACCCACTTCTTATTTCTCTCTATATATCACTATATCTTCTCTCTGTTTTTTTTGTTTTAACCTTTAAAGTTCTGTAATTTTTGTCTCTCTCTAGCTTCTTTCTTTCTTTTCTTGTGGTAGTTTGTTTGCTGTAGTCAGCGAGCGTCAGAGAACACCAGAGAAAAGAAGCCAAGATTCTGATTGAGTAAACGAATTGATGCAACACTCAAAGCAGACATTTTCCTTTTTAATTAATTATTTTCTGATGGGTTTTGGTTAGCAGAGACAGAGAGCGTCTCAAAGAATTTTTCTTCGCTTTTGTGCTGTTTCAATTTTCAAATCACACTTGTGGGGCCCTCTTTCAACTGCTGTCTGAAAACTTTGTTCAAGGAGGATATTTGTATGGAAACTACTCATACTCATTCTCAACTCAATCCTAAGCCTATCAATTTTATCAATTTGATTCCAAATGTTTCCGGAGATTCTTAATTAAATCCTTTTTAAAGTATTTTCCGAATTAGAAGTCATCCCTCTTATTTTTGAGAGAATAATGCTGCAACACTACAACTTCAATTGTTTTCCTAATTAACAATGACTCGATTGAATAGTTGTTGTTAGTTTATTTTTTAAAGATGGTCTAGATAGTTGACAAAGCATACTAAAAATTATAAAGGTATGAATATGAAAATATTTTCATAGATTAGTCTAATCATGATATCTTTTCAAGAATTATATTTTGGAATTCAGAACTTTAAAAAAAATTAAGAAATTAACATAGTAAAAAAAATTAATTTAAAAAATAATCATAAATAATATCAGTAACATGAGAGTCGCTAATATTGTTAGCAACTTTCTCAAATTATAGAATGGTGTGACCTAATTTATAATAAAGATGTAAATCCTGGGAATAAATTCATAAAATTAAAAAAATATTTTAAATTGAGTAAAGGAAATAAAATGAATGATGTGAATTTTGATAATGAAACACATATATAAAAGGTAAGGATATAAATATTTATCTGAAATCATTTCTTGTAAATATTTGATTAAGAAATGTAAACCCGGTACAACTCAAGAATTCCATAAAATTTTATAAAGGAAGTGTATAAGAAAATTAAGCAAATAAAATGAAAAAACTGAGGATTTGATACTTGTAGTAAGGGAATGGATATGGACCTTCGAAGTTTAAAAAATTAGTTAGCAAATAAATTTTAAAACATAAAAGTGTAAAAATACCCAAAAAAATAAAAGAGAGCTCAAAATGTGAATTAAAAGAGAGTTAATGATACCAAAGGATTTAGACAACAAACTCACTTAGATTTAAAGTGTTCTTGAAAAAACAATTCAGGGATAGAGCGAGAAGGAATGGGCGGTAGCAGCAAACAAAGAAAAAGAGGTGGGAATTTTTGATTTGTTAGCACTTGGAACCTGGATTATTACTTTTTAGTAAGATATCTCAATATCTATTTAACAATTTTCTTGCAATATTTGTTAGGTTTCAATGATTTTTCATCAAATTGAGGTTAGGGTTCATAATGAATTTTGAGGGTTTGTGACATATAATAAGATTGAAATGGGTTGAAATAGCAAGTAATTTTGAAATGAAATTAGTAGTCTCTTGCTAAGTGTGTGGCTTGACCATTGATGTAATAAAAGGAAGGGCATTTTATTTGAATCCTTAGTTTGATGATATGTGTTTATATGAAATAAAATGATGAGAATGCATGAGAGAATTAAAATGAAGGTGTTAGAGAGAGTTGAGAATAGTGTTAATTGATAAGTTCATGAAATTGAGAGAATTATCTGTAATTGTGATAAGTTGTAAAATGATAATAAATTGGATAAACTAGTTCCTAGAATGTGTCTTTGGCAACATTATAATGTATTTAACATGAAAAGGAATTGATTTTGAATAAAGATAAGTTAAATTGATAATATGTGAATGTTATGGAATTTGTCTATGAAACTAGACATAATTATCTCTGGGTCTTTTAGAGAAAATTTGAGCATGCAAATGGGGGAATTTGGATTGTGTCTCTTATAGAAGTTGTAATCTTAGATATTAGTTATTCAAAAAAGTTGACCTTGCTTAATTAGGAGTTTTAGAACTCTAGCTATGGACTAATAATTGAGAGGAGGTCAGGACAAATCCTACTGAATAGTGAATGTATAGCCTTGTGTCTTAGCTTTTCAAGGATTAAGTAACACCCTTAACTTGAACTATATAATGTTAGTTATTGATGAAACACAAAACAATATTGAACAAGGAATTACGTCGATTATAATGCTGATTTGCATTCTTATAAGAACTTAAGAAAAGGATTTGATGGGAACATGAGATGTAAATTTAAGAAAAAAAAGGTAATGATGAATGATATGATTAAAGAGAAATTTGTATATATTTTAGTTTTAGAACAAATAAATGTTTGTGAGTAATGATGTAGTAGAACTGTTTGTCGCACCCCAAAAACAATCATCCGGCGCGCGGCATCGGCTGGCGATTTTTCTCGTTTGTTTGCGTTTTGCTTGAATTCGTTCGTGGGGAGTCGCCACCTAGTAATTCATTGAGGGCTACTAGCAAACCTGATGTACTGGTCTTGTCAGAGATTGCGGGTAAGGGACTGGTTGTGGTTAGGGAAGGTATTAGCACCCTAACGCACCCTTACTGAGGTAAGCTGCTTCGTGTTCTAATGTGATTTGAAAAATTAAAATATTAATTAAATTCTAAGGCTTGAATAAATCAGTTATTAAATCCCCGAATATATGTAAAAACTTGTTCTTATATTTTCATGGAAAATACAACTTGATTTTATTTTCCTTGAGATATTTAACCATATTTAAGAAAAATTAAAATATTAATTAAATTCTAAGGCTTGAATAAATCAGTTATTAAATCCCCGAATATATGTAAAAACTTGTTCTTACATTTTCGTGGAAAAACAACTTAATTTTATTTGTCCTTTAGATATTTAACCATATTTAAATTTAACAAATAATTCTTTTTGTGCTTTTTTTTTTATTTTTATAATTCAATAACATATATAAAAAAAACAAACACACACAAACATTTCTTTTTTTTCTTATCACTTTCTCTTTCTTTTCTTTTCCTTTTTCTTTTACATCCCCATTTACATAATACAAAATAAAAAATTCAAAACCAAATAATAAAAAAAATACATCAAACAAATTTTAAATTACAAAACAGCCCCTAAACAATCTAGAACCACTTCTGCACCTCCGGAACAGTGTCGGGCATACATCAGAAACGGCAAGATAGTGGCGGCGCGTCTGCTCCACGCGCCCCACCACTGGCGGCGCGTGGGTTCACGCGCCGCCACAGAAGACAACCAACAGCAGGGGGGTCCGGGTCGACTTTTTCCCCTCTTCTTTCCTCGCCGGCGCCGACCTGCAGATCAAGCAAAAACGCAACACAAGCAGTTGTTTCTTTGTTTTTCTTTAGATCTGTTTTTAATTTTCCGTTTTCTGTCCGTGGTTTCTTTTTGTTTACCCCTTCGTTCTCTGTTTCAAGCGGCTGCTGGCGACTGGAAAGCTGTTGGCGATCGTGCTCCTGTCGTGTGTGGCCGGCGGTGCTGGAAGAGGAAAAAAATGTTGGCTGATCGTCGGCTGAAAAAATAGAGGATGAAGGAGCGACGCTACTGTGGTGGACGGCGCTGCTTCGCCGTTGCTGTTGAGGGAGGAGAAGGCGATGTGGGCGGCCTCTATGGTCGCTGTGGTGGAGATGGGTAAAGGAGAAGCAGCCCCCGGGTCCAAGCTGGGAAGGGAAGAGCTGTTTGTTGAGGGTGAAGAAGATGAGGGTAAAGGGGGCGGCTGCTCTGTGCTGGGAGAAGGAAAAAATCAGGGGAACAGGGGACGGTGGATCTGTTTAGGCTGAGGTTTCGGGCAGCTGTTGAAGGAAAAATCAAAAGTCCGGTGGGGGGGGGCTAGCTTTGTTTTTCTGACTTTGGCTGGGGAAGGGAGAAGCCGAGAAAACGCTGCTGCTGGGGATGGGTGAGGTCGTGGCTGAAAGGGAGAGGAGATGTGTGTGAGAACTGTTTGGGTGTGTTGGAAAAATGAGGGAACGGCGCTGGCAAGGGGGGACGTATGGCTGGCTTCAGAAAAATGCAAGGTTGGGGCGGTTGTCTTGGCTTCAAGAGTGGCTGGTCTGAGGGAGATCAAAAGAATTTGTGGCTGAGACTTTCGGTTTCAGAGGGAGAGCCCCTAAGAGAGAGGCTGTCAGTCCGGTTTTTTGAGGGGAAAGAGACGAAAATTAAAGAGCTAAGGGGTTGTCTTTGTTTTGCATAGGGGCAGGGAGTGTGGGAGCAGATGGTGAGGGGGAGCGTCTCTGGTCGGCTGGAAACAAGGAAAAGAAGACCTGGGTGGGGGGCTGAGTGCCTTATTTTCAGCTGAAAAAAAAAAGAATCAAATGATCTTGGGGCTAGGGGGAGCGGCTGGTTTCGGGTGAAGAAAAACATTCTTAGGTTGCCTCTCCCTCCAATATTCAAAAATGCAAAAATATTGTTTCGACCTCAAAATTGGTCCCTTAATTTTCTTTTTTTTGTAAAATTTGATTTTTCTTGTTTTTTTGTATTTTTTTGAGAACGAGCAATATCAACGTCTACTCAAATGTGGAAAATCAATGATTTTAAAAATGACGCGTGAAAAGTTGAACGCGTTCAAAAAGACCCTAAAAAAAAATTCTTTTTTTTTAGACGACGTTGAAAATGCTAAAATGACGAAAATATATTAAAAAACATATTTTTTGGATTTTCTTTGTTTTTCTCTATTTTTGGGATTTTTGAAAATATATCAAAAATATGGGTCAAAAATTGGGTAGCAATAGATGCCCCCTCTTTACAATGCTTACGAAGCAAAAATCCTCGATGTTTTACATAGTAAGCTTTGTAAAGAAAAACTTATCTTTCTGTTTGCTCAATATCCACTTCATCAGCAATCTTCTTTTTTTTTTTTTTTTTTATTATCCTGAGATCCCATCTGGCGACCTCCTTTAACCAAAACCAAAGAATGTGTGTAACTCTGTCAACCTGAAATCTCATATGGAGATTCCCTTTAACCAAAGCTACATGAGATCCCATCTAGCGACCTCATTCAACTGGAACAAAAGAATGTGTAAAAAGCGGTCTCATTATAATGGGTGACCTACCCAAGTGGAAAGGGGGAAGAGTGGTCTCATTCTTTGGGTGACCTACCCAGGGGGAAGAATGGCCTCATTCTTTGGGTGACCTACCCAGGTAAAAAAAACGATGGAGAATGGTCTCATTCTTTGGGTGACCTACCCAGAAAAGATGATGGTCTCATTGTGATGGGTGACCTACCCAAGTGGAAAAAGGAAAAGTGGTCTCATTCTTTGGGTGACCTACCTAGGGGGAAGAATGGCCTCATTCTTATGGGTGACCTACCCAGGTAAAAAAAGATAGAGAATGGTCTCATTCTTTGGGTGACCTACCCAGAAAAGATGATGGTCTCATTGTGATGGGTGACCTACCCAAGTGGAAAAGATGTGAAGTGTGGTCTCATTGTAATGGGTGACCTACCCAGATGGAAAAAATATGATGAAGTGGTCTCGTTGTGATGGGCGACCTACCCAGATAGAAAGAATGTAAAATGCGGTCTCATTGTAATGGGTGACCTACCCAGATGGAAAAAATATGATGAACGGTCTTATTATGATGGGCGACCTACCCAGATGGAAAAAATGTGATATGACAAGTGTGAAAAAAAATAGGACTTACCTGGCGAAGTCCTGAGGGGATGACAGAAGAAAGGCTGGAAAACTTGGTGCTTCTTGATAATTCCCGGTCATAGGATTTGAAAAACTCGGTGTTTCCCGACTGCAAGGGTTGAAAACTCGAGCCTTCCCGATTGCAAGGTTGATCCTTTCATTTCTTTGGGATTTTCCTAATGGTAAGGTTTATCCCATCGTCCTTTTATTCCATGATCAAAACCGATTCTTTATTATCATCACCACAATGCTTCTTTTTCCACCATCTTGCTGGACCTCATTAAGGATTTTCCTGTAACAATTCAAAAATATGTGCAAATGGTTAGATGATATGCATGCATCCTTACCTGATTTGAAATATAGGTCCCCCCCTCTTTGATGCTCCATCGTCATAGGGTGCCCTTGTTTGTATCCCAAAACTTTCTTTGTTCTTCCGATGCATTGGCTCATTCATGTGCTAGCCATTATTCAGCTGTAAATGCAGTGCCCATCCCGGGCTGTCTTCGACAATTACTGCTCGCATCGCTCATCAAGCTTGACAATGCCCCCAAGTGTGGTGTTGCTTGATTCATCATGAAGAATTTTCTCTCTTGGATTCTTCTGAGAATTATCCTTTGATTGATTGTGTGCATCATGTCAACACCCCATCAAGATTGTTAATCGGTCATGAACTTGCCTTCGGTTGAAACACCGTTCAAGTATATGTGGTCACCACCCTTCATGGAACAACCAAGTCATCATCTAGACATGGATCTCATGCTTTGCAGTAAACAGCTCATCATTGTAAGCGCGATGTATTTCTCTATGGATTCTTCTTAGCTTGTCAAATCAGATCGTGAAAATAACTGCTTTGGCATCATCAATGATGTTCATGTTATCACCCATATTCATGCGGTGAAGTGCGCATTTGAGCTTCAGAATAGATGGTCCCATAGTCAATCTTGGTGGTATGCATATGTTCGATGTTCATTCAAATGCACTCACCCGATAACATCTGTCAGGAGTCATAGCCATGTTTTACAGGGTAACCCAAGATGAAGATATGAAGATATCCTTCAAGTGCAGCGTTGCTCATCAATTGCTGCTGAAGTGCACTAGATCATGGATTGTCTTTGAACAACATTGCCCCCAATATGATCTGGAGGTTCGTTCATCGGTTTATACTCAAGAAGGTTTTTCTTTGTCATTGTCAGATGCTAAAACATAACTTTGATGAACTTTGATGACTCATCATCTCATTCTTTCTTTGCCCTCAGCTGATTAGAATGTTGTTTGCTTTTCTTCCAAGGGTCCACTGTATTGCCCCCAAGTGGTCAACCTTTCAAGGAGTTCTGAGAAGAGTTGATGTCATTTTTGTCAAGGATTTTGCAAACTCAATTGATGTTCTTGTTTGAAAATCTTTCTTGTTCTGGAATCAAATCTCACATTTCAACTATCATGTCTATTCAAGTCTAATTGTTGAAATGAAATCAGAGAGATGTCTGTTTTTGAAATTATTATTTTTTTGAAATTCAAACTTCTTTGGTCAAAGACCCAACACACTATTCAATGCAGTCCTTTGATTGTCTTGTATCTTGAAAACAGAAATGAACCGTTGTAAGATTTAAAATGACTTTTTCATGGTTCTTTGTGTCCACTTTAAACTCTGATTTTGGGTCTATCTTTTTTTGGTCTGTGATGAGGTGACATTTCAAAAACAAGATGCTCAAGCTTTATCAAGAAAGGTTGTTTCTTTTCTTAGCATTTATTTTATGAACATGCATAATAACAGATAGATTAATTCATGAAGTCACGACCCTTATGGAAAAGCTCTTCAAGTTTTGAGAGCGCTATTTATCGATTCAAATTGCTTGCTTGATTAAAAAGGGCTTTTAAAAGCACGTAATGTAGGCTATGGTTCATGGCTATGAAAGAAAAGAATTTCAAAGGCTCAAAAGGTGTTTGAGGGTTTCAACGACTTAGGATCAACATTAACTATTCATCGATTCTCTTTCTCTTGTCGTCATTATAGAGAAAGTGACATATAACCTTGTTAATCTCAAATATCATAATTTTCTTAACATAGGTCGTAATCCAACTTTTTCTTTGATGAATAACTAATCTAATTTCGAAGACATTAGAGGCTCTATCCGAGACACACCAAAAGATATGAAGCATTGATTTTTTTCTAGTGTTGACTTTTGGCATTTATTGTCTTTTCTCATTTGAAAGTTATCTTGCCTCTCTTAGAATTGATAGGCATTTTCTTTTCATTTCCTTTCATTTTTTTGCATAGCCTTCCTCAAAGTTTTTCTTGGATGGCCCTCAATCTATGGATTTTCTTCTTCTAGCCCTTTCTCAAACATTGGACTTTTGTTCTAAGCTTTTCTTTGATCCATTGATTTTATCCGTGTCTCCAAAATATTTCTCATTTGCCCCCAGTGTGGGGTGTGATCCTAGTCAGGGTTTTTATGAAAAAATATTCTATCCAGCTCAAAATGGGACTACAAGGGAGATAATTTTTAGAAAGTGACAGGATATCAAAGATGGCCTTTTCTCATTTCAAGCAAGGTCGGTTAGAACCGATAAATTTTGACCTCATCTAGTGTAATGATTTGGACTTGTAAGAGTCATGATTCACGAGTCCATAGCTACCGAAACCACTACATGTCATTATGCATACTGTTAAAACTTAGCTATATGATGTGTGGTTCAGTTTCAAAAAGTATGAGTTCAAAATTTGTTTGGTCACCTCATGTCATTTCAACAACAATCGAGTCATTTCTGCAATCAAAACACTTTTAATCTTCAGGATTGATTAACCTTTATCGCCTGTTGGAGTTTGATCAAAATATTTTGTCAAAATACCCTTTGAAAGAAGTATCTCTTGATTTCAAAACAACAAGAAGACAAAAGAAAAGACATGTTTCGTTCAAGGATGAGATGTGATCCCAAAACAAAAATGCAAAATGGCAAAAATCCATAACAAAAATGCTTGATAGTTTAACTCTTTGGATCAGCCCCTCTGGCAATATCTATGTTTTGCCAAGAAATTCCGATCACTTGTTATTCTGAAAATGATTGACGGCATCATCTTTCGCAAATTGAGCTCGACTCTTGAAACTCTTGCATCTATTTAACTAAAATGGCCGAGGACCCCCACCATGAGAACACATCTCCTGTCCGGATTGAACCACCTAGAAATTGGTGGTTGCATGGGATTTGTCGGAGTCAAGCAAAATTCTAGAATCTGGCAGATGTTGGTCGACAAACTTAAGTGGCAGAGGAATGTCCCATATTGGCAAAGACATTTGAGCAATTGATTCTACCGTGAGACCTGGCTATACCATATAATTAAGGGTTCACACCGTCAAAGTCATCTCTTGATTCACCTCTCATCATTGTTCTGGAATCCATGGCAGATCCTTCAATCTTTCCTCTTTTCATAGCTTGTTCAATTCTTCGGCAAATCCTCACAACATCATTTCAATCTTCCAATGTTGTTGTGGTTGGCTGTGGATTGTTAGAAAACTTTCCAACAGCTTGGTAATATTGGCAGCGCACAGAAACTTGTAGTATCGCCACTACCAACGTGTGGAATCACACATTGTCTCTATTGGAAGAGCACCTGATGAATCTAAAACTCCTTTGTCCCCTCTTCGATTTCTCACTGACAGTGCAGCAAACAAACACCTATAGAGGAAGTCCTGCTCTGTTGAAGTTTCAGTGTTCTTCATGTTTTTCAGTCTAGGCATGTCTCTTCTCTCTACTTTTGCGTTTTAGTACTGACACTGTTTGGAGGAAAATCATAGATGATCTGAAACTACTGTGTTCTTTCTTGGATTTCCCACTTGCGGATCCACAAACAAAATTCCTGCCGAGAGAGCTCTGCTACGTTGAAGTTTGATGTCTGCTCATATTTTTCAGACCAGGTCCGACTCTTCAACCTACTAAAAGGTCTTCGTGCTGAAGCTGATGAGAGAAATATTTGTAGCATATGCAACTTATAAATCCCCTCTTGCATTCCCAATTTGCAGAGCCATAAATGGATTTTTGTAGAGAGAGCTCTGCCACATTGAAGTTTGACAACTGCTAATATTATCAGACCAGGTCTGACTCTTCTACCTACTACAATGTTTTGCTGGTGCCACGCGTTGAAATTCAGTGTCTGATCATGGTTTTTCAGACCAACATCTTGTGCTGCTGAACTCGAATTGAGCTCATAATTGGGGTAACTTCAAAGCAGACTAATGCACCATGAACAGGAGGCTAGTAGTCGTTTGGTTCCATTAGATGATGTGGAGGCGATGAATACTTAACAGCGCAACTGGACAGGAATCAGAGTTGTCATTAGTTGATGACTGAAGGCGTTGTTGCTGTTGTTCATGACTTTGATGCTCTCCAACTCAAACTAATAATGAGCCTCTATCTGACACCTTTCTTCACCTCCATCATTTTTCTTCAATCACGTGCAGCACAGCTTGTGCGGGGGATCCTACTTTTCAACCCGGTACATGCATGATAAATGTATGAATATGTAATCTATATGACGAACTCACCCTTCGAGGGGTGACAATATGGTCGTAACTCTTGTATGATGGACAAGAATCGTGATTTTTGCCCAAACTCTACAATGAAAATTTTCGGAGTGACGGCCAATGTGTCACCCACAAGTCTTGAGTTCAAGATGCTTCAAGAAGAGTTTGCTCGGATGCAAAGCAATAGCACATACATCCTAAAGACAGGCTCTATTCATTTTACGTGAGACAGGGTAGGTTTGCTACTTGGTCTCTAAAAAGGTCTCTTGTTGTCCCGGTGATCGCCTTCGTAAAGGCAATATAGGGGCCCAGTAGGTAATTGGTTGGCACATGTCCAACTATTACCAGTCTAAGCACTCAACAAAGAGTTGGGGTTTACACAAACTTAAACCTTGACTCAAGTCGTAAGGTAAGCTGCTAGTCCCCCACCTAACCTAAAGCTGGTGTGTGCTTTCAAAAATTAAAACTTGTGATGCATGAGAGAAATATATACAATGCATGAATAAAACACAAATAAATAAAACAAAGCACAAAAAACAATAAAAAAAATAAAAATAAAAAATTGAACACATCTAAACACAAAGCTTAGTCCGATAAAGTTGAAAATAATACCTGTCCCCAGTGGAGTCGCCATTCTGTCGCACCCCAAAAACAATCATCCGACGCGCGGCATCGGCTGGCGATTTTTCTCGTTTGTTGCGTTTTGCTTGAATTCGTTCGTGGGAGTCGCCACCTAGTAATTCATTGAGGGCTACTAGGAAACCTGATGTACTGGTCTTGTCAGAGATTGCGAGTAAGGAACTGGTTGTGGTTAGGGAAGGTATTAGCACCCCTAACGCACCCTACCTGAGGTAAGCTGCTTCGTGTTCTAATGTGATTTGAAAAATTAAAATATTAATTAAATTCTAAGGCTTGAATAAATCAGTTATTAAATCCCCGAATATATGTAAAAACTTGTTCTTACATTTTCGTGGAAAATACAACTTAATTTTATTTGTCCTTTAGATATTTAACCATATTTAAATTTAACAAATAATTCTTTTTGTGCTTTTTTTTTTATTTTTATAATTCAATAACATATATAAAAAAAACAAACACACACAAACATTTCTTTTTTTTCTTATCACTTTCTCTTTCTTTTCTTTTCCTTTTTCTTTTACATCCCCATTTACATAATACAAAATAAAAAATTCAAAACCAAATAATAAAAAAAATACATCAAAAAAATTTTAAATTACAAAACAGCCCCTAAACAATCTAGAAACCACTTCTGCACCTCCGGAACAGTGTCGGGCATACATCAGAAACGGCAAGACAGTGGCGGCGCGTCTGCTCCACGCGCCCCACCACTGGCGGCGCGTGGGTTCACGCGCCTCCACAGAAGACAACCAACAGCAGGGGGGTCCGGGTCGACTTTTTCCCCTCTTCTTTCCTCGCCGGCACCAACATGCAGATCAAGCAAAAACGCAACACAAGCAGTTGTTTCTTTGTTTTTCTTTAGATCTGTTTTTAATTTTTCGTTTTCTGTCCGTGGTTTCTTTTCGTTTACCCCTTCGTTCTCTGTTTCAAGCGGCTGCTGGCGACTGGAAAGTTGTTGGCAATCGTGCTCCTGTCGTGTGTGGCCGGCGGTGCTGGAAGAGGAAAAAAATGTTGGCTGATCGTCGGCTGAAAAAACAGAGGATGAAGGAGCGGCGCTACTGTGGTGGACGGCGCTGCTTCGCCGTTGCTGTTGAGGGAGGAGAAGGCGATGTGGGCGGCCTCTGTGGTTGCTGTGGTGGAGATGGGTAAAGGAGAAGCAGCCCCCGGGTCCAAGCTGGGAAGGGAAGAGGCTGTTTGTTGAGGGTAAAGAAGATGAGGGTAAAGGGGGCGGCTGCTCTGTGCTGGGAGAAGGAAAAAATCAGGGGAACAGGGGACGGTGGATCTGTTTAGGCTGAGGTTTCGGGCAGCTGTTGAAGGAAAAATCAAAAGTCCGGTGGGGGGGGGGGCGGCTAGCTTTGTTTTTCTGACTTTGGCTGGGGAAGGGAGAAGCCGAGAAAACGCTGCTGCTGGGGATGGGTGAGGTCGTGGCTGAAAGGGAGAGGAGATGTGTGTGAGAACTGTTTGGGTGTGTTGGAAAAATGAGGGAACGGCGCTGGCAAGGGGGGGACGTATGGCTGGCTTCAGAAAAATGCAAGGTTGGGGGCGGTTGTCTTGGCTTCAAGAGTGGCTGGTCTGAGGGAGATCAAAAGAATTTGTGGCTGAGACTTTCGGTTTCAGAGGGAGAGCCCCTAAGAGAGAGGCTGTCAGTCCGGTTTTTTGAGGGGAAAGAGACGAAAATTAAAGAGCTAAGGGGTTGTCTTTGTTTTGCATAGGGGCAGGGAGTGTGGAGCAGATGGTGAGGGGAGCGTCTCTGGTCGGCTGGAAACAAGGAAAAGAAGACCTGGGTGGGGGGCTGAGTGCCTTATTTTCAGCTGAAAAAAAAAAGAATCAAATGATCTTGGGGCTAGGGGGAGCGGCTGGTTTCGAGTGAAGAAAAAAATTCTTAGGTTGCCTCTCCCTCTAATATTCAAAAATGCAAAAATATTGTTTCGGCCTCAAAATTGGTCCCTTAATTTTCTTTTTTTTGTAAAATTTGATTTTTCTTGTTTTTTTGTATTTTTTTGAGAACGAGCAATATCAACGTCGACTCAAATGTGAAAAATCAATGATTTTAAAAATGACGCGTGAAAAGTTGAACGCGTTCAAAAAGACCCTAAAAAAAAATTCTTTTTTTTTTAGACGACGTTGAAAATGCTAAAATGACGAAAATATATTAAAAAACATATTTTTTGGATTTTCTTTGTTTTTCTCTATTTTTGGGATTTTTGAAAATATAACAAAAACATGGGTCAAAAATTGGGTAGCAACACTATTGATGCCAGGGGGAGCCATAGGACCCAAACATTAGCCCAATACTATCGCTCAAGTTTGTACAACTATAGGTGCCCAACACCTATGCTTTTTTATTTTCTGTTATTTTTAATTGTTTGTAATGTTAGTGCTTTGAACTTGATAGCCTATGCATTTGATGTTAAGAAGAAAAAAATAAAGGAGATTGATACAAATGATAGGTTGAGATAACTTTGATTAACTATCTAGATTTGGATAGCTAATGATATCGATGAAGTTCTGTTAGTACCGATATTTCAAATGACATTGATTAACTATCCGAGTTTGAATACTTGATATGATCAAAACTATAAAATTAAAAAAAAAATGAAATTTTGTAATAAAAAAATCTGTAATTTGTAGATTCATTCATGCCAATGTATTTATAAATGTTATGTAGTGAGATGAGATTGAGTTTTTTTTTAAAAAAAAAAAATTTAAAAATTAAAAATACTTCTTCCACTTACAACGTGGACCGTATCTCTTCTATTTAGAAGGTGTTTGAGAGTTTTGTTGTAATTATTTTTTAAAATGTTTTTCTCTTTAAAATGTATTAAAATAATAATTTTTTTTTAAAAAAAATTAAAATTATTTTTAACATCAACACATTAAAATGATAAAAAATATTAATTTAAAACTAAAAAATAAAAAAAATATTTTTTATAAAAATACTTTTAAAATACAAAAATAAATATTCCTTAATAAACTTCTCTTTATTATTTCCATTTCAAGCAGATATTTGACTTACCAAACGTGCCCAGACCCAAATAAATATTACAACTTTCCCACCCGCCAAAATTTCCTCGTAATCTCCGCAATCACCGTCTCGCTTCTTTCTTTTCTTAATAATTTTACTCCTCCCTCCACAGACACGCACACACCCACACAGCCTCACTCATCGCCATTTCCTTTCCAATACCCTAGTAATGAAAACAACCACCTCCGCAACTATCACCGCCACGATTCCCACCCCTTATAAGCGTAAACAGATCAACGTTGACGGCGGCTTCAACATGGAGGAAGAGGAAAAGAAAATTGTTGGCATTATGACCGATGGAGTTAGCAACGGTTTCTATGGTGTTGACCCGTTCTTTTTGAAATGGACGGTGCATGATATGGTCAATGTGGCTAAGCATCATTGGCTTCCGTGCTTTTTTGGCTTTGGGCTGTTGTTTTTCATGGCCGTGGAGTACACGCTCCCCATGGTGCCAGCATCATCGCCTCCGTTTGACTTGGGATTTGTTGTCACGCGCCGCCTTCACGGATTGCTGTCCTCGTGGCCGGAGCTCAATACTTTACTCGCTGGTCTTAATACGGTACGCCATCAATGCATGTAAAACTTGTAATCAATGGGGATTAATGCGTTTCTGGTTTTCTTTTCCCTGGGTCAGATTTGTGAAGGATGCGTTCGTGGTATTTAGCCATGGTTGATTTTGATTTTTTAAAAAGATTTGATAATTAATTTGTAAGCATATGCGAGGAATAATTCTTGTAATCAATAGATTTTACCTACTTTTTTTTAGCAAGAAGGACATCCCAGGTTGAATTTTGCTTTAGAAGTTAATATGTGGTTGTAGGCGTAGGGGTAGCTTAACTGTGGATATAATTGCAGCGGATTATTCTAAAGGCCTGTTTGGAAATGCACGACTACAAACGCGAAAAGCATCATTGATACCATTCCTATTCTTAGGTGAATTTTCTTAAAAAACAATCTGATTTTTAAATAAACAACTTCTTGTGTGTGCTTTATCAGGGATTTGTGGGTATGCAAACAACATATATCCTATGGACGTGGCTAGTAGAAGGCAGACCAAGGGCAACAATCTCTGCGTTATTTATGTTCACTTGCCGTGGGATTCTGGGTTACTCCACTCAGCTTCCATTGCCAGAGGTTCGTCTTAACATGAGTTCCTTCTCTCTCTCTTTCTATCTCTCTTAATCTCTAGCTAGTAGTATTTGGATTATTGACGAGCGACTTTAACAACTATGCGATCGACCATCTACGAATTTTGTCTCTATTAATATAGGTGTCTTTTCGTAGTTGTCTCAAACAAATTACTCAATTGTTTTTGCTCTGTTGTTTCTTTATGGAGTGCCACTAACGAGTCGTGTTTTTGGGTTCATTTCTTACCAGGAATTTTTGGGGTCAGGGGCGGACTTTCCAGTGGGTAATGTATCGTTTTTCTTGTTTTTCTCAGGCCATGTTGCAGGGTCTGTGATTGCATCATTGGATATGAGAAGAATGCAGAGGTGGGAATTGGCTTGGACATTTGATGTGCTTAATGTTCTGCAAGTTATTAGGCTTCTTGGTACTAGGGGTCACTATACCATAGATTTAGTTGTTGGTGTTGGTGCTGGTATTCTCTTTGATTCACTTGCTGGAAAATATCAAGAGTGCATACGAAGTAAATCAATTGCTGCTAAAGAGGCTTTCTTTAGTTAGAGAATGGCACAAGGTTCCGAAAGGAAATACGAGTGGCTGGTAGGTGGTAGCTTGCAGAAAGGTAAAAGGGTCTGTGAAGTGCAATAATCTGGGGAAAAAAAAAAACAAAAAAAGGTGGAGGGAGACACAGAAAATTGTCAGGCCTCACAACAGAGGACCTAGATGAGGGGTTAATGCTACTGGGTTTGTTTAATGTGTTTCCTTCTCCATGACCTTGCACAATTTTAATGAAGTTGGCAGTATTTTGTTCATGTTTTCGTCTTGTCCACGGAAGATATGCTCAGGAAAGCGTCAATTTTGTAAACGAAAAATCATAGTCTGGCATGATGGCCTGCCCAGTTTTATTTATTTCTGCTCCCCTTTCTCATGAGTAGTAATGAGATCATTGCACAATTCACAAATCTTCCATGGCAATTGACATTGGGATAATTATGTGGGCCGTTCCTTGAGATGAAAACAAAACAATGGAACCCAACAAGAAGTGATGAATGTTGCTAATTGCAAAACAGGAGTTTCTCTCAATATCTTTTGTGGTTGAAAGGTTGTGTGCAAAACCATCCCCCCCTCCAAAAAAAGAAAAAAGAAAAAAAGAGAGAGCAAGAGTTGATGCCGTGTTGGCCACAAGAAGTAGAGGGTTGGCCATCTAATACTTTCCCACATGCCATACATAAATATTCTCTCTTTCTAACCTAAATGACTTTGCCAGCTAGGTTGCAAAACGTAGAAAAACAGGTAGGAAAAGTTGTGATTTGTAAGCGTGTTACAAGGGAAAATAAGATATGTTGTGATAAACATTTATATGATTTGAAAATGGGGGCTAGTTTCTTATTTCTTTATGTAATCGTGCCTTGCTTGGATAAGAAAAGTAAGGAAAATTCTTATGCTGGATTTTCTAATCCGATAATACTTTGGATAGACATCCCATCCCACTCTAGGCAACTTTTGGTATATATCTTTTCAATAATTCATATAGTTAATAAGTTTGAATTAATTTGATGTTGATTAGTTTATAACACAATCACAATATCAAAGAATCAATTACAAATGTCAGTCAGACCAGTTACACGATGAAGAACAAAGAAGTTCAAAATGGATTTAAAAGGCTTATTCAAAGTATTTGGGCAAAAATGGATTTCAATGAGACTACAACAAAACAAGTGATGATCAGACTTTAATCAATTTAATCTATATTCAAGAGGGGTCTAATACTATAACATGGGCCTAATTATTTCATAATGGTGGATTGTTCAAATGGAGCATGTGGTAGCCTTAATTAATTAAATATTTTCATATGTTTTATTAATTCCATATTAGTTTAGGAGTCTTTATTGTGTGTAGAAACATTTATCATAGCAAAGAAGTTCATATTTGATAAGTTTGACAACTTAACAATTCTTATCTAATATGAAAATAAAGTTAACAAGCAATCCATGTCCTACAAGAAAACTAGAGGCGGTGTCAAGCTTATTTGGAAATGTTTTCTTATCATTCAAGGACACTAGAGATGGTTGTGGTCTTATTTCTTCTAATGCATAATTTTATGCAAACAATCATAGCTTTTAATTCGACTGTTGGATTAGGCTGAAACTTTGCTAAAAAATTCTAGAGACCTTGTTTTATTTATGCTTAACATTTCATAGAGATTAAGCATCGGAAAAGCCTTGCAATAAGGTCTAGAAGCTAGTGTGCGAGATTTGTATTAGTTTTCTAGTTGATTTAGGATTCTTTTTTCTATTTTATTTAAATCTCATATTATTTTTCTAGCTTTGTTTAGGACTTTTTTTACCTATTATAAATAGATTTATTTACCTTATATTTGGATTTTTCTATACAGACTTTGATTTTACTTTTTTTGTTCTTCATTGAATAATTTTGACTTATCAAAAAATAACTATCTTGGTGGTGTGTTTTTTATATTTCTCATTCATGATTCTTTATAATCATTGGGTGAGGGTTTTCATTCCAATGGTTTTAGCACCTCGGTTTAGATAATCGTTGTGTCGAACTTTTATCATTCGAATTTGATATTAGCTTTCTTGGGTTTGTTCTTTATTGCTTTTGGGTTCTAGAGTTCTTACCATTCGGGTTTACATCAATTGGTATCGGAGCAAAGCTCTATAATCATGTTGTATCAATCTATTTTTTAAATTTCAAAATCATTGTCATTGTTTTCATTATTTCTTTAAATTTGATTACGGTAACATAAAAGAAAGTCTTTGAATTTTGTTACTATAAGAAAAAAATCAGTAGCGCGCACACACACATATATAAAAGAAGAAGAAATGAAATAAAAAAAATATTACAGGCTTGAAATTATAAAAGATTGAATTCAGAAACTAAGAGATATACACATACAATATGATATGTTTGGGTTTTTGGTTTCTTATTGTCAAATCTTAATTTTGATGTTATTTAGACATACTTAGATTTGAGTAATTCTGAAATTACAAAATGAATCATATCGGGATAGTTTGTGTCCACACAATTCTTCTTTATATGCTACTTTCATATTTAGTCATATTAGTATTCTAAAGATAGTTTTGGGTTAATTGAGTAATATTACATTAGTTCTCTTACTTATGCATTTGTTTTCGCATCTTCGTATCGCATTCGTATATGAATCATAATCTTTAGCATTTTTGTGTTTGTAATTTATTTTCTTTATAGTTTTTTCTTATTTGATGATTATTGAGTCTAAAATACTAAGCATTTCATTGCTAAGTTGTTTTTCTTTGGTTGTTTGAGATTAGTTCCTTAAAGAACTGAAAAGGTTACTACAAGAGGTAAAAGATAAAAAGGTGAGTATATTATCATGAGAAGCCATATTTGAGTGCAACAAGAGCGAATTGACATCTATTTGAGTGTAAATACATGAGGATGTGAGTGAGAATATATTTTTCTTGCTACTAACATGATTTTTTAGATTTTAACAATGTCTATGAAAAGTGATTCATCATCGCTAAAGAAAAGGGACAATTAGGCTTTTAGGTTTATAGCCATCTAACAATAATTGAAAAGGATGGTTTCGAGGTTTGGAGATCTTTTATATAAATTAGAAAGGCAAGAGACTAAAATAACTAGTTTACAAGAGGAGATAAATCATAGGAGTCCGAAGGTTAAAAGGCTATGAAGGCACATTATTCCACCTGTTGATGAGCTTGCTGATGAGAATATAGATGACAAAACTGAGGATTATGATCATGCATTAGTTGGTCATGTGAATAGATTTTTGTAGCCCAAAAGTCAAAGGGTTGGTGGTTTTCATCAAGGTTTTGGGTATCGTGATGATTTGGATAGAAACTTAGGGGTTATTATTTAAAGTGGGAGAAGAAGGTTGAGTTGATTTTCGATTGCCACAACTATTTAAAGGAGAAAAAAAGTTTTAAAAAGGTAAAACTTGTTGTTATTGATTATGTTATAGTTTGATGGGAACAACTTGTTTCAGGTAGGAAGAGAAATTGTGAAAAACCTATAGATAATTGGGAGGAGATAAAAGTAATTATGAGGTTTAGATTTGTTCTAAGACACTATTACTATGAGTTATATCAGAGGTTGCAAAGTCTGACTTACGAGTTTAAGAGTATAGGATTATCATACAAATATGAAGATTTTCATGATTAGGGCTAATGTATTGGAGGATATGGAAACTATAATGGTGAGATTTTTGAATGGGTTGGATCACGATTTGCCAATATTATTCAATTACAACATTATGTTGAGTTAGAAGATATGGTTTATAAGGCTAAGAAGGTAGAAAGACAAGTGGAATGTAAGAGTAATACACGACAAATAGGTAATTTGGGTTTCTTTTAATCATAGAGGTCGAATTATAGAAGAGAAAAGACTGCCTATTCAAAGCCTAATGTTAACATAAAAGCCAAACCTTCCAAGGTTAAAAAGAAAGTCATTGTTGATTCTAAAGGTAAAAGGAAAACTCAACCTACTCGTAACCATGATATTAAGTGTTTTAGGTGTTTAGAAGTTGGACACTTAGCTTCGCAATGACTAGAAAAGCAAGCCATAATTTTACAAGATCAAAGAGAGATTGAATCCGAAAGTGACATATATGAAGATGATGAGATGCCACAATTTGAGAATTGTAGTGATATGGATGTAGAGTATCGGGTTGAGGGTGAATCGTTAGTACTTTGGTGTACACTTAATGTTCAGATCAAGAAAATGACGTGGAGCAATAAAGGAAGAATATCTTCCATACGAGATATCATATCAATAATAAGGTATATAATATGATTATAGATAGTGGGGTTTGTGCTAATATATATATAAACTAAGCTCGAAGCCAGCAAGTTGGAATATACAAGGATATACAAACAAAGGGAACAAGCTCCCTTGAAGCACCAATATAGCCATCAGTGCATGACCCGTTGAAACCATTACATATATATATATATATATATATATATATATATATATATATATATATATATACTAAGCTCTAAGCCAGCAAGTTGGAATATACAGGGATATACAAACAAAGGGAACAAGCTCCCTTGAACACCAATATAGCCATCAGTGCATGACCAGTTGAAACCAGTTACAATGTAGACCACAATCAGAAATACAATCCAGCACAGCTGGTAACAAAATCATGGGAAACCAGTGTATAAAAGGAAAACATTAACAACAAGCCTAAAAAAAGGCAACCAACACCAACATCCAACAACCAAAAGTGAACAAATCCCCTGATTCATCAATCATAATGAGGGAGTAGGAGGATCCGAGTCCTCAGGCCTCTCCACAATCTTACTAGCAACTCCAGACTTAAACCCATAACCTCTACTTGTAAATATAACAATAATATCATCAATTAGAGACTTCCTAACTCTGCTGTGAGTCATGTATTGTCTCCTACCTTTATTAGCATCCTTGTTCTCAACCATAGTTATATCATGATGCACTATATCCGGAGAAGCACACACTGGAGATGGCAAAGAGGTTATAACTGGAACACTATATGCAAGCTTGGCCTTCTTTCTTCCTTGGACTTCCCCCCAACTATCAACCACTCTCGTAACCTCATCACACATAGGATCCATATTGGGTTCACCTTGAGGCATTCCACTATCCTTCAGATGCTAATGATCCACTACAGCTGTCTTTGCAGAGGCCCCAAACCAGAAGCAGCTAGACTCACCTGCACAAGAATGGGGTCGGATAGAGGGAAAAAGGTGGAAACCATGAGAGAGAGAGAGAGAGAGAGAGAGAGGAATGATAGATTTAGACAAGAAAGGAAAATAATAGTTTTGACCAATAATGGAGGTAAAACACGAGCCAATGTTTTATATCTAGGTTTTTATGCAAAGAAGAGTGAGATCAAAAGTGTTTTTTGTTCTAACACTAATGAACTTGGTATTTGTATTCCTATTATGGTTGTTTATTTATTGCATGATTTTAAAGATGTGTTTCTTGACAATAAATTATCAAATAATGTTGTTTTTATGGCATTCATAATGTGAACCTGGAGGGTAAAAACCTTAAAACCTACAAATTAGATTGAAGATTTTTCACTACACAATAATTACATGAACCAAGATACCAGAGCTATTGGATGAAAGAACCCTAACTCGTTGATTATAAATAATAAAGAACTAACAGTATAAGGAAAAACACTCCAAAGATAGCTGATCTTTGATAAATCCAAAAAAATTCCTAAGAAGAACTTGAAGTATAAGCAACCTTGATACATAAAATATTATTTTAAAATCAAATTTTGTAAAAGAACCTAAATACAAGTTAAATAACCCTATTTATACTACGTAAAAAAAATGCCTTAAAAATTCCTAGAAAAATAATAATAGAGTAATAATACAAATAGAAAAAATAATCCTAAACCAATAATGGAAATAATATAAATCTCACACAATAGCTTCTGGATCTTATCGCAAGGCCTTTTCGATGGCTGATTGCTATGAAAAATAACCATATAGGGAACGAGGCCTTTAAAATCTTATAGCAAAATTTTACTCCAATCCAATGATCAAATCAAAAGTGATGCTTGTTAGAGTAATATTTTTTGTTAAGAAAAACAAGCCCAAAACCACCTCTAATGTTCTTGAATAATAAAAATTATTGTTGCATAAGAAATCCTTGTAAAATAAAGGTTGTTGTTTGATTTATCTTGTTGGAAACTAAGAAATCCTTGTAAAAATAAAGATTCCACATACAATTAAATCTTTGCCTAGTAAAAATCTACAAATCATATATAAACAATCTTTTTTCCAAATTTCCTTATTTGCCGACAGATTTCAATATTGATTTCAAACATGTTGTTCTATCTCACCTAGATGATTTACTGGGGCTACCAAATATGAATAAAAATCTTGAGATGTCAAGTTCTCATCCCAACTAGAATCACAAAAAAATCCAACTTGTAACTTGAATTATAGCCCAAATAGTAAACAAATGTCTAATCTGGTAAATTTGCAATTTGTTAACTTAAACATCTAGAATCAGCCCAATCAATTTCTTTTAGATTCTTTTAGTTTTAAACCTTGTACTAGGCCCAATTTGTAACTCTAAGGGATCATATGATGTTGCTAACTGATTTGTATCAATTTATCTTTGTACTTCTAGTTATTGATTCTTTATAATCAACAAGTTGGAGTTTTTCATCCAATAACTTTGATTTCTTAGTTTAGGTAATCATTGAGTTAGCTTTCTTGGGTTGTTTTTATCTTGTTTATGGGTTTAGAGTTTCTTATTCTTTGGGTTCACAATAGTTGATAATAAAGCAAGACTCTAAAATTAGTTTATATTTATTTATTTATCTTTAAATTCCCTAGTTTTTTATTTTTTGTTTATTTATTCTTGAATTTTATGGCAACCTTATATATATATATATAAAGTAAAAGTCTTTGTCAAGAATTAGGTATTACAAAAAAGAAGTTTTTAGTTTTGCCTTAAACATTGAAAGTACACAGTTTTGATTCAGGTTATTAAGAAGTTTTTCTTTTTTTATATCAATTTGTTATAATAGTGGAATCTGTTGTTTAAAGAATTGATTTTGAGTACTTAAGAAAAATTGCAAATATACCATCTTGTTTCATATTATAAGGTATCATTTGTTCGCAATTGAATTTAAATTGTTGAGTCTACACTAGTTTTTTGGTTTCATAAAGTTAATTCTTCAGTTTCATGCATCATTCAGCCAAGGTGACTTATTTTGACAGCCTAGTGATTAGTACTTAAAAGTGCATTTTTATCAAGGTTTTATATCATCATTTTACACTTGAAGTATCAATAACTCCTTAACTAAAATATGTTTTATAATAAGTCTAATACTATAAGATACCTTTAATTCATAGTAAATATTCATCTCAAATGTAGGTCTATCACATAAATAAAATGATTGATTGATGAGTTTAAGTACTGAAATTGAAAGGACAAAGAGAGGGTCAAACTTAGAAAAGAGATTCTGGTTTAGTCCAAACTGGAACACTGTTTGGTGATTGGGTTATATCTGGAGTTATAGATCTTGGATTTAAATCTGCTTTATATGGATGGAAAGCTAAGACATAGGTCTAAAACTTTCATGAGGAGTCTAAGATTTAAAAAGGTCGTTTTCAAGTCCAAATTATAGCAACAATGGAGAAGTCTGAATCTGTCCTACAGCCCAGACATTGTTCAGTGTTTAGCCCATATCTCGAGTTCTAGAACTTCAAATGACCTCAATTTTTTTTCCTGAAAAGCTGAGATAATTTCCTAGAACTTTCATGAGTGAAGTCTGTTCAAATTTTGACGTTATCAATGACGTTTTGTTCAAACAAAAAGATAAGGATTGTCACCAAGTCAAAATGTGGCCACCCACTCAACAATTAGTGATCAAATTAATAGTTCCAAATTTTGGCCTATAAAATGAGGCATTTGCCATGCATTTAGGCATCTTGGTTTTCAAATCAAGATCATGCTTTTTATTTTTTTCTTTATATTTTTGTAATGTTTAAGTTTTATTTCATGTTATATTTTCTTTAATCTCTTGTGTATGCTTTTCATTTCCTTTACTATACTTATGTTCTTATATTGTTTATTTATGTTTCTCTTATTCATTATGTTTAGCTAAGTTTATTATGTCAAAGTGAAAAGGTTTCACTAATGGTGTTAGAATATGTATAATATAAACTCAACATGGACTTCAATGTTTATATTTAATAAATTTTGTTATTAACATGTCTTATCTTTTTATCTTACTAATTCATTATACCTTACTTGTTAAATGTTTAATCTAGATTTGTGTTATATAACACTTGATACAACAAATTCTTGGCACTTTCATAGCCAACCGTATGGTATAACCTACACTTGTGCTGTGAAAGGAACTTGATTTGTTGTTAACATAAGTTAACATCATGAATTCCTGACAATATTTAAAAGTATGGTGTTACTAAAATAAGATAATTAATATGATCATGTTAAAAATTTATAATGAACTATTAAGGATAAATCATCCAATTGGATCCTTTTTTGTGTGTGGTTTCCAGTTGATTAATAAAAAGAGTTTATACTATACTTATTTCTAATACTATTAGTGGATCCTCTAACCTTGATAATTGTTTTATTATTTTTTAATCCTTACATCAATATCCCATAAAATTCTCATAAACTCTTTCTTTTTATTAAATATATATATTATTTGTAATTTATATAGTTCACCTCCCTATGGTTCGACCCCGGTCTTGCCGGGTTATTTATTACTTTGACACTCCTACACTTGGAAGAAGACATCAATCTTTTGGTCGTGTCACCTAGAAACCATGAAGATGTGGGATTTCAACAATATGAGAATTTTAGCCATAGAATAGTAGGAGGAGATTTTAGGTATCATGATGGCTGGAGTATTAAAATGAAAATTTCAGCATTTCAAGGGAGGAATTATCTAAAAACATATTTAGAATAAGAGAAGAGGGTGGAGTTGATCTTCGATTATCATAACTATTAGGATGATAAAAAGGTAAAACTTATTGTAATTGAATTTATTGATTATTTTATAATTTGGTGGGATCAACTTGTTCTTAGAAGGAGGAGGAATCACAAGAGGCCTATTGATACATGGGATGGGATGAAAGCAATCATGATAAAGAGATTTATTAACCATTTTATTATCAGGAATTATATCAAAAGTTTCAAAGTCTAACTTAAGGTTCTAAGAGTGTTGAAGATTATTATAAAGAGATAGAAGTAGTTATGATTTGGGTGAATGTAGTAGAAGATAGAGAAGCTATTATAGCTAGGTTTTTGAATGGTTTGAACTGTGAGACAATGGATTTGGTGGAATTACTATACTATGTAGAGATAAAAGACATGATGCATATAACTACAAAGGTGGAAAAACAATTTAAGATGAAGGGCAATGTACGACAAGTTTAAAATTCATGTTTTTTTTTTTCACATGAAGGCTAAATTATAGGCAAGAGCGCTGCCTAAACTAAGCCAATTATAAGAGCTAAAATACAATTGCCTAAGAAAAAGAAAGAAGTCTCCACTAATATTAGAGGTAACTCTAATGCTTAAACACCTCATACTCATATCATAAATGTTTTTGATGTTTGGAAATAAGCATATAACTTCTCAATATCCATATAAAAGAGTTATGATTTTACATGTTCATAGGGAGATTGTATCCAATAGTTATAGTAATGATGAAGAGATGCCACTATCTAAGGATGCTAGTGATGATAATATGAAGTATGTGGTTGAGGGTAAATCACTTATGATTAAATGAGCATTGAAAGTTCAGATCAAAGAGGATGATTTGGAGCAACAAATGAAAAATATCTTCCATAAGAGATGCCACGTCAATAATAAGATATGTTGTATGATTATAGATGATAGGAGTTGTGATAATGTTGTTAGTACTACACTTGTTAGGAAGTTGAATTTGAATAATACAAAGCATTATAGACCTTATAAACTTCAGTGATTGAGTAAATATGGGGAAGTGAACGTTAATAAACAAGTTTTGATTTCAATTTTTATTGGGAGATGTAATGATTAAGTTTTTCTTGATGTAGTTTCTATGCATGTGAGTCATTTGTTATTGGAAAGGTTATGGCAATTTGATAGGAAGGTAGTATATGATGAGTTTAGAAATAAGTATTCTTGTTGTAAAAGATGGAAAATCCATCACTCTTATACCATTGTTACGAAAAAAACATTTACGAAGACCAATTGAAATTGAAAAAAAAAAAAGGTTAAAGGGAGTGAAAATTTAGAAGTGGTCATGAGCTTAAAGAGAGAGAAGAGAGAATGTTATGAGCTTTGAGGAGAGAAAAAAACTAGATTTAATAACAAGAGAAAAGATTAGAGAGCTAGCTGAGAGTAGAGAGAAAAAAGCAAAGAATAAAAAACAAAGTGTTAAGGGGAAAAAAAGTATGAGAAATTTTATGCTAGAAAAAAAGTGTTGTTAAGAATGTTCTTTATAGTAACAAACCTATGCAAAATGTGTTATTGTTTCTTTATTATAGGATTATAAAGATGTATTACTCATATATGGTGTACCTTAGGTTTAGGTGTTACGTTGAATGAAGTACTTTTAGTTTATATGATATTTAAGTTACAACTTAAAAGAGATGGTGCTTTTCAAGTTTTTGAACGAATCAACAACAATGCATATAGTGGTATTATTGTTGTTTTTAATGCTTATGATCTTTCTATATTTGGTGTAGGTGATGATTCATTGTATAATCTTGTTTAAGAGAGAGGGAATGATGAGAATCAATAAACATCCCTACAGGATCCATTAAAGGTGCTGATTAGGTTAATTACAAGGTTAAAGGGCAAAAAGATTTAAAAGACACTCAATGGGCTTATTCATGCTATTTAGGTCAATTCAAGTGTTAAGACTACAACAAAGGATGATCATGCTCTAATTAATGCAAGTCCATACAAGAGAAGGAGTTGGAGAAGATAAAAGGACAATGAGAGCCGATTTGGACTTAGTTTTCTCATGGTTTGTAGATTCCTTCATGAGTTAAACAAGTTTAAGTTAGTTATAGGTTTATTTTTTTCAATGCATAGTTTTATGCTAATAAGCATAAATTTCAATTCAACCATTGGACCAGGATAAAAAGTTTCTTGAAGATTATAAAGGCTTTGTTTTTTTATAGGTTAAAATTTAGTAGTAATCAAACATCAGGAAGGCCTTGCGAGAATGTTCAGAAGCTAATATGCAAGATTTATATTATTTTCCTAGTTAGTTTATGAATCTTTTTCCTATTTTGATTGGTATTCTTTTATTATTTTTTCAAACTTGTTTAGGAATTTTTTTTTTATCTATGATAAATAGGGTTATTTAACTTGTATTTAGGGCTTTTATTTTCAGACTTGGTTTACTTTAGAAATAATATTATGTGTGTGCAAGGTTACTTATACTCTTGATTTTTTATGGAACTCTTCAGAAATCATCAAAGAATTTTATTTTTATGGCATTTATCCTTATACTTCTAATTCTTGATTCTTTATAATCAGCGGGTTATTCATCTAATAACTTTAGTTTCTCGGTTCATGTAATTATTGGATCATGTTCTTTTCAATATGATTTTAGTTGCCATAAGTTGTTTCTGTCTTGTTTGTGGGTTCAATGGTTATTTCCTTTCGAGTTCGAATCAATATACCCATCAATAAACACAATAACAACATGAGAGTCATATAGATAAACTACATACCAACCAACAAAGGAAACCTCACTGTCACCCATGAACATACACTTCAATAAAAGATAGTCCTAACATGCGACATACATATCCCAAATACTAGTAAATAGTATACTAAAAACCACTCACAGGGAGTAATATGGTGGCCACTATTTGTTAATAAGAATCATAAAAACATAGTCTTTTCTTATATGGCTCATCGGAGACAAGCCTTGTCTTCCATAAGCTATTAATATAACAAACCATACATAGCATACATGTAATGATTTTTAACATGCATCAATTTCTCAAGTTATATAAGCTTCAAAGAAAGCATCAATACATAAAAATCTTATAACATAAACACACATTTCATGTCATTTAAGCTTGAAAATAGAAGATAATAAAGATAAATCAAAGGTACTCTTTAAATCATCAAATCTCACTCTATAATACACGCCTAAATTCATGTTCTTGCAAAGCACAAATCGTAGCTTGATTTCACAAATAAATCAAGTCACCATATACTAGATCCAAGGAAAGAATCAAAGAATTGTTTATTCTTTTATAAGAATATTTTAAATAGAGATTTATCTAGTCATATATTTTACTAAAATCATATATTTGTACATGTGTACTTATTTAATTTCAGGTGCTTAAAATTATGTCTACAAATTTCTAGTGACTCCACTACGGACATCTCTACTTCTCATCTTTTCCTTTCAAGAAAGAATTTTCAACAACCTCTCGATGGCAACTAGGAATAACATGATCACCATTTCGCTTCCAAAAGCAACAAGATAATTGATTTAAATCGCGGATATGTTGTTGAAGAATTTTCAACCTCGCCATTGAAAACAAAATCCATCACAAAGTTATATATATAAACCAAGCCCATTTTTAAGCTTTGTCAACATCGAATGTAAAAAAGGCATCGAAACTCGCTCCAAAACTGAAGCTACAAGTACCTCCACCACAAAAGTCAAGTGGGGCGCGTAGACTTTTTTTCGACACTCAAGGTGACTACTTCAGTAATTCACCCATGAAGACTTCTCTATGTCAATCTAAGTAAGGCTTTGGGTTTTGGCACCTTGTCAGCGATGATGATTGGGACTACATCTTTGGAGGATCAAATGGCTAACTTGGCAAAACTTGTCGAGAGGCTTTCAACTTCACTCAAGGCAAAAGACTACGAGATTACAAAGTTGATGAATAAACTTGAGAGCATGAACAAGGAAGGCCAATTTTCAGCTACCAAGGCTTTGCAAGTAGATCAACTAGATTTCTTTGAGGATTCTATAATTAGAGCTACAAGAAATATCTACAGAATTGATGATATCTTCACCATAAATTATGTAAAAACGAAAAAATATAAAGCAAGAAATGACTCCACTGTCCTTGCCAACTTATGAATTGGCAGCGACACAGGTTACACTACAGAATTATTAATTGGTAGCGACACAGGTTACGTTGCTGATTTTTAAATGAACGGTGGCCGTATGCGTTGATGAATCCATGTGTTTTATAAAACCTGATAAAATTTAGTCCTTGTCCAACCAATTCTAGGTAGAATTAAGAGACATAAAGCGACCAATACTAAATAAAATCTAGGGGACTAAACTGGTTCTGGGATAACTTAAAGAGTACCAAGGATATGTTGGAACAACCCCCAAACACCCCAACAAAATTTTATGGGAAATAAATACAGGGGGAGAAAAAAATGTGACTTGATTAGTATTTAAAAGTGCATTTTTATCAAGGTTTTATATCATCATTTTGTACTTGAAGTATCAATAACTAAACTAAAACATGTTTTATAATAACATATCTAATAATATAAGACACCTTTAATTTATGGTAAATGTTCATCTTAAATGCAGGCCTATCACATAAATGAAAGGATTCATTGATGAGTTTAAGTACTGATATTGAAAGGAAAAAGAGAGGGCCAAACTTAGAAAAAAGATGCTGGTTCAGTCCAAACTAGAATATTATTCGGTAATTGGGTTATATCTAGAGCTGTAGATCTTGAATTTAGGTATGCTTTTATATGGATAGAAAGCTAAGACATAGGCCTAAAACTTTCATGTGGAGTCCAAGATTTAAAAAAGCCGTTTTCAAGTCCAAATTATAGCAACAACGGAGAAGTCATAATCTATTTTGCAGCCCATACATTGTTTCGTATTCAGCCCATATCTCGAGTTCTAGAAGTCAAATGACCTTAATTTTTTTTTCCTGAAAAGCTGAGACAATTTCCTATAACTTTCATGGTAAAGTTGGTTCAAATTCGAACGTTATCAATGATGTTTTGTTTAGACAAGGAGATAAGGATTGTCACCAAGTCAAGATGTGGCCACCCACTCAACAATTAGTCATCAAATCAATAATTCCAAGTTTTGGCCTATAAAAGGAGGCATTTGTCATGCATTTAGGCATCTTGGTTGTTCATATCAAGATCATGTTGTTTATTTGTTTCATTTTATTTTTGTAATGTTTAAGTTTTATTTCATGTTATATTTTCCTTAATCTCTTGTCTATGCTTTTCATTTCCTTTACTATACTTATGTTATTATGTTGTTTATTTATGTTTATCTTGTTCATTATGTTTAGCTAAGTTTATTATGTCAATGTGAAAATGTTTCACTAATGGTGTTATAATAGGTATAATATAAACTCAACATGAACTTCAATGTTTATATTCAAGAAAGTTTGTTATTAACATGTCTTATCTTTTTATCTCATTAATTCTTAATACGTTGCTTGTTAAATGGTTAATCTAGATTTGTATTATATAACACTTGGTACAACAAACGCTTGGCACTTTCATAGCCAACCGTATGGTATATCCTACAATTGTGCTATAAAAGGAAATTGATTTGTTGTGAATATAAGTTAGCATCATAAATTCCTGACAATATTTAAAAGTATAGTGTTACTAAAATAAGATAATTAATATGATCGTGTTAAAAAATTTATAATGAACTATTAAGGATAAATCATCCGATTGGAACCTCCTTTGTGTGTGGTTTCCAGTTGATTAATAAAAAGAGTTTATAATATACTTATTTCTAATACTATTAGTGGATCCTCTAACCTTGACAATTGTTTTATCATTGTTTAATCATTACATCAATATCCTATAAAATTCTCATAAAATCTTTGTTTTGATTAAATATATATATTATCTATAATTTATATAGTTCACCTCTTTGTGGTTCGACCACGGTCCTGTCGGGTTATTTATTACTTTGACACTCCTACACTTGGGAGAAGACATTAACTTTTGGTCGTGTCATGTTTTTGGTGTTGTTGCCGGGGAGGTAAATTTCGATACAAATTATAAATTTTGTTATATTTTTCTCCTTTCACTTTTCTTTTATCTAACTTTTGTTTCTTGTGTTTTGTCTCCTTTTCTTTTTCTTTTTTCTTCTTATTTATATTCTCTTCCTACACGTGCATGAAAGTTTGGCCACGTACATTAAATGATAGACTTTGTAGGGTATCCTCATCTTCTTTAGAAAACATGGCTGAACAAGATAATCAATCGCTTTATAATGAGAATAATCGAGTTAGAATACTTAGAGACTACATGAATCCAACAAGAACAATTGCGTGATCATGTATATTTTTTCCTCCTGATGCATCTCATTTTAATTTTAAGCCAGACATTATTCAACTTTTACCTTCTTTTCATGGCTTAGATCTAGAAAATTCATACTTGCATTTGAGAGAATTTAAAGAAGTTTGTAACACTTATAATGACTCAAATTATAGCATGAACACCATTAGATTAAAGCTTTTTCCTTTTTCTTTAAAAGATAAAGCTAAAACATGGCTACAAAATTTGAGACCAGGTTCCATTCGTGCTTGGGACGAAATGCAACAACAATTTTTTTAAAAACATTTTCCATCTCATAGAACAAATTCTTTCAAAAGACAAATCACCACTTTCACTCAAAAACCAAGAGAAACATTTTATCAATGTTGGGATAGGTATCGAGACTTGCTTAATACTTGCCCTCATCATGGTTTTGAAACATGGAGATTGGTTTCACATTTTTATAAAGGATTAACACCTAAAGGTAGGCAAATGGTGGAATTGATATGCAATGGAACTTTTAAAGATAAAGACCTTGATGAAGCAATGGAGTACCTAAACTTGCTAGCTAAAAATGCTCAAAATTGAGACACTAGAGACACTTATGAGGCACTGGGTAAAACTCAACCTCATACATCTAATGGAGGTATGTACAACCTTAGGGAAGATCATGACCTCTAAGCCAAATTTGTATATTTAGCTAGAAAAATTGAGGCACTTGAATTTAAAAAGAGTGGTAAATTAAAATATGTTCAAGACATTGTTTGTCAAATCTGTGAAATGAATGAACATGCAACCAATGATTGTCCAACTTTGCCTTCTTTCAAGGAATGCCTCCATGAACATGTTCATGTTTTAAACAGTTTTTAAAAGCCCAATCATAACCCATACTCGCAAACATACAACCCTAGTTGGAGAAATCACCCAAATTTTAGTTGGAAGAGTGATAACAATAATGCATAAATTTCACAACCACCATTTCAAGCACACCATAATTTCTAAAATTCTCTTGGATATGCACCTCATTATGCTCCACATCCTAGAAGAAATCTTGAGGGAACATTACATGCATTAATTGAAAAGCAAGAGATAGTCAACACTCAACTTGCTCAAAGCACGACAGATTTTAAAGATACTCTTGTAAAATTCACATCTGCTCTTAGTTTTCAAGATAACAGTAAGTTTCCATCTCAACCACAACAAAATCGAAAGGGACAATACAATGCAAATACAAGAAGTTCCGGAAGCCAACACATGGATCAAGTCAAATCAGCCATCACTCTTCGCAGTGATAAGGTTATTGAAAAACCCACTCTTGAACCTTGTGAGAAAGATGATGAGTCAATCTATGAGGGTAAGGAAGGGGTTGAATCTAAACATTGCAAAGAAAAGACTGATTCTCCACCAACACTTTTATTTCCTCATGCCAGACCAAACAGGAAGAAATCGAGGATGAAAAAGACACCAAAAATGTTGTTGCGGATCATTTATCAAAATTGACAATAGATTCGACATCCAACATCACACCAATCAATGATTACTTTCATAATGAATCTTTACTTTCTCTTAGTTCAATGCCTTGGTTTGTTGAAAATATCAATTTTCTTGCTTCGGGATTTTTTCCAGCTCATTTGGATAACCAAGACAAAAAAAGTTTTTGAGCGAGGTGCAAGACTTTTATTGATATGACCCTTACTTATTCAAATGTTGTCCGGATCAAATATTTCAAAGATACATTCCTGACAATGAGGTAAGTAGTGTCATTAAATTTTGCACTCTAAGGCATATGATGATCATTTCTCGTCAAAAACGACGACTGTAAAAATCTTGCAAAGTGGATTTTATTGGCCCACCATGTTCTAGGACTCATATACATTCTGCAAAACCTGTGAAAATTGTCAAAAGGTGGGATTTATTTCAAAACATAGAGAGTCTTTAGATAATCTTCATTGACTCTTAAGTTTCATCATAGTAGAGATATGCATCGTGCAATTCATGATTTATGGCCCCATTTTCATAAAGAACATGCTCATCATAGTATTGGGAATCTGACTAAAAAAAGACCATGTTTTCCAGTTCTTAAGAAAACTGGATGGGAAGCCTATCCCCAACCCATAGAGGGCGTTTAAGCCGTTCTTGGATGTAAAATCAAGGGAAGATGTGAGCCACAATCACAACTACCTGAATAAACACATTTTTTTTTTAAAATAAATAAATAACTAAAGAGAGAGAGAGAGAGAGACTCTAGCTGGCCTACATATAGGTGGTATGATTGCATTTTTAATTTCTCATCTATAAAATCTTCTCTTCCTTCTTTTCATTTCTACTCAATCCATACATTCAACAAATATAGAAATGTGTAGAAATGGCAGGCTCCTCAAGTCATCACATCAGAAATATTTTTGTTTTTGGTGGATCCAGTCTTGGGAAAGAAAAAGAGTTTTTAGAATCAACAAATCATCTTGGTCAGGTACTAGTTGAGAGAAAGATTCATTTAGTGTATGAGGGAGGCAGCCTTGGGTTAATGAAGGGTGTGTCAATAGCTATACTTTTAGGAGGTAGTAAAGTTTTGGGGGTCGTCCCCAAAGCTTTAACAAAAGAGGACATCATTGGAAAAATAATTGGAGAGGAACTACAAATCTCTATAATGTTTGATCGAATGAATGCAATGTTTAACCATATTGATGCCTTCATTGCCTTACCAGGTGGTCTGGGCACATCGAAAGAGCTCTTTCATATTTTCTCTTAGGCCCAACTGTACATTCACCATAAACCTATAGGTATGTTAAATGTTAATGGTTTTTATGATAATTTGTTGTTTTTTCTTGCTCAAGCTGTGGAACAGGAATTTCTAACATCTTCTGCACGATAAATCATAATCTCTATTGCTACTACTGAACAATTGATTGACCAATTACAATCTTTCATCCCTGTAATTGATCCCTCCATGAGTCGCATAAATTGGTCAACTAAGGAAAGCCGTAAAAAAGCTTAAATTGGATTTGAGCCTTAGTTTGTGAAACCTTGTGTCTTTTGGTTTTATTAATAGCATATTATTTTGTTTTGTTATTTCTAATTTTATTTAAGTGTGTTTCAAGATTGTCAGTGTTCGTTGTTTTAGGTGATGTCTTCTATACTCTATCTTTCTACCTTAGGACATTGAGGACAATGTCTCATTTCGGTTGGGGGGGAAGGGTTGTAGTTGATATTAAAAAAAAGAAGTAATTGTGTTTTCTATTTCATAAACCATTTGCAAAACTGTTGTTACTAGGATGGTAGAGTAAAGGAGTTCTTTTGTTAAAGTGACTCTTGAGATGCATCTTAGTAAATATTCTTAACAAGGTCTATCACACACTTCTCATGAAATATTTAGATTTACAAACTCTCACATTGTTATCACTTGATTCTGCTCATATACTCATTTAACAAGTATTCTTAAACCTTCAGTTTCACACACACACTTTAACATATGATTATGGGTTGCATATTGGATTATTACATTATTATGTTCTTTTGTTAAAGGTAACAACTAAGGGAAATGGATAATATATAATTTTTTTTTTAAAAAAACAAAAAACAAAAACTGATGATAATAACAACGTAGATAAGTTTGGTTTCGTAGCCTCCCTAACCTAAGCAATTAAGCCCGAAGGGGTGTTTTAACACCTAATACCCTAAAGTCAACTGACTTAGGAGCTATTGGCCCAACGCTTGTGACATGAGTTAAGGAGAAAAGCTTAAGGGAATCAAACATTGCACCATTTATGTATCAGTATCTACAACCCGAGTTAGTAAGCTCGAAGGGGTGTCTCAACACCTAATGCCTTAAGATCAACTGGTCTAGGAGTCATCAGCCTAAAGCTCGTTACATGAGTTAAAGATGCATTGTGTTTTAGTTATATATATATATATATATATATATATATATATATATATATATATATATATATATATATATATATATATATATATATTAAAAAAAGAGAGAAAATAATCCCAACCCAATGAAGTTAACCTTAGAAAAATAATAGAATATAATATTGTTTTCTTTCAATAAAAGCCCCATCATCGATGTTTTCATACAAAAGAAAGGTTTATTAATATATTGTTTAAGAGGTATTGAGCATATATATGAATTTAATGAGAGTTTGTTTATCTAGATAAATTAATGGAAGTTGAATGATGAATGCCTTGCTTTGTGGAATTTGCAGATTGGTTTTTTATTTTAACGCTTTGATTACTAGGGACTAGTAATAAGCTGGTTGGGGGTTGTGATTAGTATTTAAAAGTGCATTTTTATCAAGGTTTTATATCATCATTTTTACACTTAAAGTATCAATAACTCCTTAACTAATGCATGTTTTATAATAACATATCTAATAATATAAGATACCTTTAATTTATGGTAAATGTCCATCTTAAATGCAAGCCTATCACATAAATGAAAGGATTGATTGATGAGTTTAAGTACTGAAATTGAAAGGACAAAGAGAGGGCCAAACTTAGAAAAGAGATGCTGGTTCAGTCCAAACTGGAACACTGTTTGGTAATTGGGTCATAACTAGAGTTGTAGATCTCGGATTTAGATTTTCTTTATATGGATAGAAAGCTAAGATATAGGCCTAAAACTTTCATATGGAGTCCAAGATTTAAAAAGACCGTTTTCAAGTCCAAATTATAGCAACAACGGAGAAGTCTGAATCTATTTTGCAACCCAGACATTGTTTAGTATTTAGCCCATATCTCGAGTCCTAGAAGTTCAAATGACCTTAATTGTTTTTTTATGGAAAGCTAAGACAATTTCTTATAACTTTCATGAGTAAAGTTGGTTCAAATTCGGACGTTATCAATGACGTTTTATTCAGATAAGAAGATAAGGATTGTCACTAAGTCAAGATGTGGCCACCCACTCAACAATTAGTCATCAAATCAATAGTTCCAAATTTTGGCTTATAAAAAGAGGCATTTGCCATGTATTTAGGCATCTTGGTTGTTCAGATCAAGATCATGTTGTTTATTTCTTTCTTTTTATTTTTGTAATGTTTAAGTTTTATTTCATGTTATATTTTCCTTAATCTCTTGTCTATACTTTTCATTTCCTTTACTATACTTATGTTATTATGTTGTTTATTTATGTTTATCTTCTTCATTATGTTTAGCTAAGTTTATTATGTCAAGGTGAAAAGGTTTCACTAATGGTGTTAGAATATGTATAATATAAACTCAACATGGACTTCAACGTTTATATCCAAGTTTGTTATTAACATGTCTTATCTTTTTATCTTACTAATTCTTAATACCTTGCTTGTTAAATGGTTAATCTAGATTTATATTGTATAACACTTGGTACAACAAATACTTGGCACTTTCATAGCGAACCGTATGGTATAACCTACACCTGTGTTATGAAAGGAACTTGATTTGTTGTTAATATAATTTAGTATCATGAATTCCTGATAACATTTAAAAGTATGGTGTTACTTAAATAAGATAATTAATATGATCATGTTAAAAATTTATAATGAACTATTAAGGATAAATCATTCGATTGGAACCTTCATTGTGCGTGGTTTCCAATTGATTAATAAAAAGAGTTTATACTATACTTATTTCTAATACTATTAGTGGATCCTCTAACCTTGACAATTGTTTTATCATTGTTTAATCCTTACCTCAATATCCCATAAAAATCTCATAAACTTTTTGTTTTATTATATATATATATATATATATTATTTGTAATTTATATAGTTCACCTCCCTGTGGTTCGACCCCGGTCTTGCCGGGTTATTTATTACTTTGACACTCCTATACTTGGGAGAAGACATCAATCTTTTGGTCATGTCATGACTCATCCTCTCCCAGAAACAGCTGCATCGATTGCTGCAACTGAACCTCTTTATCTCTAAGAAAAACCAAACTAGACAACCTACATGCAAGCTCTCTTGAGTGAACAGTAAACAGAGAGTTGAGAAAAAAAAATGAGGAAACCGAAGCCATGAAAGAAAAGGGAGAGTTATAGAGAAAAGTGGCAGCCAAAACCATGAGAGAGAAAATAGGCTAGAGGCCAATTGCTATAGCAGAGGAAGAAAGAAAGAAAAAATTAGTAAGGAAGGGGAAAGACAGACCACCAAAGCCTATATAAAGATTGTTAAAAACATGAGTTAAGTTTAGATTTGATCTCTTGGTTGAGTATTACCCTATAGTCTGGACAAAGGAAAAGGGAAAACTCTAAAGTGAGAGAGAGATGTTTTTTTTCACCATAACTCAAGAACTTGTAATAAAAAGGAACCTAAGTAAAATCTTAAGGATGAAAGAACACTTATGCAGAATATGTCACAATAGAAAAATGAATGAATTTGAAGTATGGACCTAAGGGAAGGCCGACCAAATGAAGAAATAAACAGATGTTGTAAGGAAATGAGTAATTATTGAAATTATAACCTTCTAAAACTTCTAAAAAACATGCTAGAACCAAAACAGAATTGTATGTGTATATTAATGTCTGGTTTTTACATATAGGATTGAGGGATTTATGTTAAAATATGATGAAATAAGTGTATGTGCAGTGTTATGATATGGATTAAGCCTAGAGGTGTGCTAGAGTAAAAACAGAAATCATACCATGTTAATGTCCTAATTTTTATGCATGTGATAGATAAACTTGTGTATTTATGAATCAAAGTGATTGAGTGAATGAGTAGGACTTGTGATTGAGAACAAAATGGTGTTAAAGATGATGAATGCATGTGAAAAACTTGATAATAATAAGCTACCATGTCCTACCAAGAAGGTGAAAAACTGGAAATGGGACTAGTGCATGATGTGAAATGAATATTTGGCTATGTTGTTGAGTGACATGATGAAATTTGAAAACATAGAATTCAAGATCATGGTAACATTAGGTTTCGACCTTAAATGAATTATTGAGTTTGATAACTTTGTGATAAATGTAAACATGATTGGTCTTGATACTTGTCCAAATTTGTGTTTAGGTGTGTCAAATAGGGGAAGCCTAACATAAACCTTACGCTTAGGCAAAATAGAGATTAAAATCCAAAAATGACTTGGTTGTCTCTGGCGATTTCTGAAATCGATAGTGACTTAGGTTGCGTTGACGGTTTCTAGGTCGACAATGACTTAGTTTTCACCAGCGATTTCTAAGTCAACACTAAACCATATAAGCTGACAATTTGAACAACAATTGTAAAATTATATTGCGTTGATGATTTCTAAGTCGGCAACGAATCAATTTTCATCAACAATTTCTGCGTCAACCGTAAATTATATGCGCTAATGATTTCAGTGTTAACTATGAAACTGTGCTGCGTTGACAACTTTTGAGTCGGTAGCGGCTCAGTTTTCATCAACGGTTTCTAAGTCAACTATAGCTCAGTTTTTATTGTCGAATTCTATGTCAACAGCGAACCAGTGTTCGCTACTAAATTCTGTGTCGTCAGCGAAGCAATTTTCACTGCCTAAATTCTATGCCACCAATGAACCAACTTTTGTTGTCGATGTTCTGCGATAAACCTCCATAACAAGATTGACTTAAATACTTGTAACAATATAGGTATGCTTGAAATATATATGGTGATGAGTTATGTGATTACCAAATGCAAATGTGCTGATTGTGATCATTGGTATGTTTAGGTGGTGCGCTTGGGATTGGACCTGCGACCAGGCAAGGACACCCGTAGGAGCAACAGGTAAGTGGTTTCCACCTTTTTCTTGTATAATGTTAATATTCTGAAATGACTTACTTATATATGATATAGTATTGCATTATGGTGAATGTTAAACTAACTATGAAATGTTGATTGAGATGCTGATGAATGTTAAACCAACTATGAAATGTTAATTGAGATGCTTTTGAATGTTAAAGCGACTATGAAATGTTGATTGAATTCTTGATGAATATTGAAACGATGATGAAATGTTGATTGAATTCTTGATGAATGATGAAATGACGATCAAATGTTGACTGAATTATTGATGAATATTGAAAAGACTATGAAATGTTGATTGTGTTAATGATTAGCTTCGACTAATGGCATCCTGAATGGATGGCCAGGTCGCGTAGATGATTAACTTCGGCTAATGGCATCCTCGACGGATGGCTGGGTGGTGTTGATGATTAGCTTCAGCTAATGACATCTTAGATGGCTGGCTGGCTGGCTGACATTAATGATTAGCTTCGGCTAAGAGCATACTAGATGGATGGCCAGGTTGCATAGATGATTATCTTCAACTAATGACATCCTAGATGGATGGCCGGGTCGCGTTGATGATTAGTTTTGGTTAATGGCATCCTAGAGGAATGGTCGGGTTGAGTATGACATTTAGTTTTGGCTAATGACATCCTAGTTTGATGGCCAAGTTGATTATGATGATTGACTTTGGCTAATGGTAACCGAAAGAGATGACAAGCTTGATTTTATGATTAGTGTTGGCTAATGGCATCTGAGACGGATGACCAAGTTTGAATTTTACGATTAACTATAGCTAAAAGTATCCAAGGTGGATGACCGAGTTAAGGTGAAGTAATTAACCCCGACTGATGTTAAACTTCAGCCCACAACTCCTATAGAGAGGTTGAGGTGTATGAGTGAGAAAAGTACATTTAACGAAATAATAAGAGTTGTACAATGCATATAAGAAGTAAAAAAGGAATGTACCCATTCTAAGTTAATAACAAAAAGTAACAATAACGTAATTCTAGTTATTTATTATCATGTTAGATTATTTACAATTCTTGTATCCATGTTGTTTTTGTAACAGGGACATCACACAATCAATGTGTTTGGGAAAGCCAGTTCCACGGGTTCACATGTTTGAAAGGTGCTATGCAATAATATATCTTAGGTGTTATGTTTAATATTTGCCATTCAACATTTTTGTAAGGACTTGTAAAGAAAACTATAATGGAACATGGATGTGCGAACATATAGATATGATGTTATAAATATATTTACGTGGTATTCTTTTTTATAAGGATGTTGTGTTGTGAAATCACATTAGGATTGTATGAAAGAAAGTACTAGTTGTGTAAAATTATCGTTTGGCACTCGTGTTGATAACGAGACTAGAACATAAATGCAAACTTATGAGTATGTCAATATGATGTAATATAAATGTATGGATATAAAAATATAATATTATAGGCATGTGTATTGAGTATCCGTTTTATGGAAATGTTGATTTATAAAAACTATATCCTTATGATGCCATGATAAGGAAGGGAACCTAATTACTAATTCACGGAATGTCATTGTGTGAAGTATTGAGAACTTAATGAAAAAAAAAAAATTCCATCAATTTTGGCTTTGAAAAAGCCGGGTTGTTACAAATTAACTGAAAAGAACTCATCAAGGAAGCCATCATAGATAAAATAAAAAGCTTGGTCCATCCTTTATTTTCTTATGCAAAGCTATACACCCAAAGGATTGGCTTGCTAAGGATGCTTCTAAGCTATCAACCACCAAAGTTTCAACAATTGGATGGTGAAGAGAATCTTAGGCAACATGTAGCTCACTTTGTGAAGACTTGTAACAATGCCGGAACTGATGGTGATCTCATGGTAAAATAGTTCATCCGTTCTTTGAAAGGTAATGCCTTCGACTGGTACACTGACTTGGAGTCTAGCTCAATTGATAGTTGGGAGCAATTTGAATGCAAGTTTCTTAACCACTTTTACAACACTCATCGTGTGATCAACATAATTGAACTCACCAATGCACGTCAATGGAAGGAGGAGCCTGTCATCGACTACATTCATTGGTGGAGAAACCTTAGCCTCTACTGTAGAGATTGACTCATCGAAAACTCTATGCTAGATATGTGTATCAAGGGGTGCATTAAGGACTATGATATATTTTACAATGCATCAAGCAAAAGTCTTTTGAAGAATTGACTATTTGAGCACACGATATGGAACTTGGCATTACTACAGTTGAAAGCTCTTCATTACCTATACTACTACCCAAAAGAAATAGGCCTGAAGGTTGTAGATTCAGAAAGAGCGCTCGAAATGTTAAGAGAAAGTAGTACTTAGTAATTAACTCTGCCACCATAAAGGTACCAACTAGAGTTAAGAGAAGTTATCATGCAACACTGACCAATATTCAAAAGGGTGAAAGGAAAAAGCCATCCATAAAAGAGTGACAAGAAAAAGTGTATCCATTCCCTGGATCACACATATATAGGATGCTAGATGACTTGCTTGAGGCAAATCTCATCATGTTACCACTTGATCAACCATCCAATAAAAAGATGTTTTATGCTAAAAGATAAGATAATGAGGTTGCATAAGAATGGTGATATTGTATTCGATGATGAAATAGTCGCTTCTAATATCACAACCATAGTGCATTTAGGTCCACACTAATCTCTCATTATAATAAGTTTTGGATCTTTTGAACTTATATAACTTGGTGTCATTTTGCCTACGAGCTTTACTCTATCCTTAAGTCAAGCTTCACGTATACTCCTTGTACCTTGAGTTAGTGACTCAAAGCCTAATTCATCTAAGAATTGCGACAATGAGGGATGAACTTTAGTCACACATAGAAGAGGAAGGAACAAATGCAAACATATGATAAAGCCAACTATAACAAGAATCTTGATGGTGAAGAAGACGATTGATGAGTCAACGCATCGAAAGTTTGTATTAGTTAGAGATGAGGTTTTTCCAACTAAAAAAATTAAGAAAACCCATTACATTGAATAAGTTCATGCCAATGGAGCTAAGATGATTGTTAAAGTAAGTTAACAAAAATTATCAAAATAATATGTCCATATTTTGTGTGATTGAAAGCTAACAAAAGCATAAATGTGATAAAACCATGTTCAAAATATATTTAAAAATCTTAATAATAAAAAACCAATTTAATCGATTTTTCATGAATAATTTATTATTAGTATAATCATTTTCAAATCATATACATAATAATTAAAAAACAAATATTTTAAATGCCAATAAAAAATTATAATAATATTTAAAAACCAAGTTAAAATTGGAAAGTTAGTGAATTCAGTAATTGTTTTTGTAGTATCAAATAAATAAAAAAAAGGGGGGGGGGGGAAGACATTAAAAGGTCAGGCCTAACGCTTACAAAGCAGTAACGGGTCAAGTGTGCATGCCTAACCCTGCTTTATTTTTTTATTTTCTTATTTATTTTGGAAAAAAAAAGTCTATCGCAATGCAAAAAGTATTTGTATTCTTTAACGCCCAAACTCGCAGCCTTTAGCTTATCATGTTTGCTAACCAGTTTAGTTACCACATAAAATTATTATAAAACAATAAAAAAATATATATATTAAGGAAAAGCAGAATCCAATTCCTTTAAAGTATTTAGATAATAATTAATACAACACAAATATATAACCAGTAAAAAACCTACTTTCTAAAATAAATTTAAAATAATTAATAATAAAAGTTATTTTTAACACATGCTCTTTCTCATTGGCGATGCCATTGAGTTAAGACTTGGATTCACTTTATATATATATTTTTTAAAAAATTATCAAGTAAATAATTAAAGTTATTAAATATTTTATTTATTTTCTTTTTTGGTATTTTCTTTTTATTTACGCGCTATGTCTCGGGTTGGTAGAGCTTTTTCTATCTTGTGTGATAAGTTTTTTTATTTAATTTATAATATATTAAAATATTATTAATTAAAATTATTATTTAGAGTAATTGAGAATAATATTTAAGATAATGATGATCTACGAGGATATAATTATTTTGTGATAAAACAAGTACTTACATAATATATAATATATATATTGTATGAGCATGTATGGATTGAACTTCCTTCGAAGTAAATTATGCGATGATGTGCAATGAGATCATTGGAAGAAGACAGAATCTAGCATGAGATTCAATGAACCTATTTTTTAAAATATTTAAATATAAAAATGATGAACTTCAAAATTTGTAAAATTAATTGAGTTAAATATATACTAACATAAAATCATCTATTTTTTAAAAATTAGGCACAAGAAAAAAAGTATTTTTCAGTTTAAATAAGAATATATTCTCAAATCTAATTTTACTTACCCGGAGAATTGATTCTTAAATCCTAAATCTTTTTAAGTAGAATAATTTTAAAAAGTAGGAAAAAATCCTTTTATTTTTATTAAAAAAAGCTTAAAATCTTGCTTTTCTTATTCTATTTTTTTCTCGTCATAAAATTAGTTAAAAAAACAAAGGAAGCTGCAGCGGCATATGGCGTGGCTCACTTTTCTGCAAAATATAGAGACCAAGACGACGTCGCTTTCGTTTCAAGCTCCAAGTTGCCAAAACTTTCCACTCTCAAGTCTCAGAAAGTCCAAAGTTAATGCTGCACACCCAACCAACACCTTTCCAAGAGAGAATCAAATCTCTCTCGCAACCCGATAACGACCACAGAGAAGGAAGCAAAGTCGACGACGGCGTAGGAGGGGGCAACCGGAGGGATGTCTCCCACGTCGACATAACACAAGAAATTGGATTTCTCGGATTCTATTGTGGTCAGTTAACCTTAATCCTGTTCTTTTTTAAGATTTGAAATTAGGGTTTAACTGTTACATCAACATAGAATTGATTTGATTTGACTTGCTAATTGAGTTTTTATTTGTTTGTCTGGAATAGGTTTTAAAATGGTGGATTGAGTTATTGAGAGTACATCATTTACTCAACTTGTCCTCATCCTTGAAAAACTTATTCCAAGCATAAATGCGCGAGAGAAAGAGGGAGAGAGAAGGGCGTTAGTGAGATTAATTCTTAACGGGTCAGTTCCGAGGCAAATCTCTAATTTTAATTGGTTGTAGAATTCATTTATGTTGCTTAAAGCTTTCCAAACGCTAGAACTGGGTAAATGGTGTTGAAATGATTTCATTTCTACTTAAATCTTAAGTTTCCATACAGCTTGCTAGGAAATGAAATCTGAATTTTGCAATTAGAGTTTCAGTTCTTAGAAATTGATGCTTAGATTCTTCATTTCCTTTTCTTTTTATCAGTATTTGTGTAATTGAGAATTTCGTGTTATTTCAGGCATGTGAAAAGAGGAATTTTTGTTGCAATTGAGGGTGTGGTGGGGTTAAAATTTCTCAATTAAAGAGAAAATTCCCTAAAGATGGAGTCTTGCAATTGTATTGAACCACAATGGCCAGCTGAGGAGCTGTTGATGAAGTATCAATATATATCGGATTTCTTCATTGCACTAGCCTATTTCTCTATCCCTTTAGAGCTCATTTACTTTGTTAAGAAATCTGCTGTCTTTCCTTATAGATGGGTGCTTGTCCAGTTTGGTGCTTTCATAGTTCTTTGTGGTGCAACTCACTTATTAACTTTGGACTTTTGGTATGCATTCACGAACTGTGGCAGTTGTGATGACCACAGCCAAAGTTTTGACTGCGCTGTGTCTTGTGCACTGCGCTTATGCTTGTGCATATTATTCCAGATCTTTTGAGTGTTAAGACTAGAGAGCTGTTTTGAAAATAAAGCTGCGGAACTAGATAGAGAGATGGGTTGATCGTACACAAGAGGAGACGGTAGGCATGTGAGGATGTTGACTCATGAAATCAGAAGCACTCTTGACAGACATACTATATTAAGACTACTCTTGTTGAGTGGGTAGGACATTGGTTGGAAGAATGTGCATTGTGGATGCCAACTCGTACTGGGTTGGAGCTTCAACTTTCATACAACTCTTCGTCAGCAGAACCCTGTTGGATATACCGTTCCTATCCAGCTTCCAGTGATTAATCAAGTATTTAGCAGTAACCGTGCTATGAAAATTTCGCCAAATTCTCCAGTGGCTAGACTACGGCCTCTTTCTGGAAAATATATGCCTGGAGAGGTGGTTGCTGTTCGTGTCCCACTCCTCCATCTTTCTAATTTCCAAATTAATGACTGGCCTGAACTTTCGACCAGACGCTATGCTCTGATGGTTTTAATGCTTCCATCAGATAGTGCAAGGCAGTGGCATGTTCATGAGTTGGAGCTTGTTGAAGTAGTTGCTGATCAGGTTTAAATTTTCTTATTTGTCTAACTTTTCATGGTTACATAATCACCTTTCCTTTTCCATTTTTCTAGGAAATAGCTAAATGGAATCTCCACATTGCATTCCACTTGCATCTGCTTCACTTCTTATAGCTTTGCATAGATTGAGTTTCCAAAGGATGCCCTCCAAGAAGAATTTTCAAATCTCATTTTAAACCAAAAAGAAATATAGTTCATCAGATCAATGTTGCTGCCATGTTTTCCATTAAATGCTAGAAAAGCATTCACAGCTTGTCATTGAGTGCTTAATTTGAACAAAGTAAATGAAAAAGAGACATCCTAACACTGGTGCCTTGCCATTTTTAACACTAAAAGTAATTTCAGCTTGCACCATACCATCTAAAGAACGATAGCCTCAATCTTTCTAACTTATAAAATTTGTGGTCAAACCAGGTGGCTGTTGCTCTGTCACATGCTGCTATCTTAGAAGAATCAATGAGGGCAAGGGACCTTCTTATGGAGCAGAATGTTGCTCTTGATCATGCCAGGAGAGAAGCAGAAACAGCAGTTCGTGCTCGCAATGATTTCTTGGCAGTTATGAACCATGAGATGAGAACTCCAATGCATGCAGTTATTGCACTTTCCTCCTTGCTGCAGGAAACTGAACTGACACCTGAGCAGCGTCTAATGGTTGAGACAATTCTTAGAAGTAGTAACCTTTTGGCTACTCTTATAAATGATGTATTAGATCTTTCAAGGCTTGAAGATGGCAGCCTTCAACTTGACTTGGGAAGTTTTGATCTTCATGCAGTTTTCAGGGAGGTAAGATATCTGTCATCTTACCAAATTTTTCATATTGTACTGTGAATATTAGTTACATAGAATTCATAAAACTTTTGTTGGATTTGGGTTGGTGAATATGATGCTTATTTCCCCATTGCAGGTTCTTAATTTGATCAAGCCTATCGCATCTGTTAAAAAGTTGTCTGTAACATTAAATTTAGCTCCAGATTTGCCAGAATATGCCATTGGTGATGAAAAGCGACTAATGCAAACTATTTTAAATGTTATTGGTAATGCTGTGAAGTTCTCAAAAGAGGGAAGCATCTCAATCACTGCATTTGTTGCAAAATCAGAATCTTTAAGAGACAGTCGAGCTCCTGACTTTTTTCCAGTGCCAAGTGATAATCACTTTTATTTGCGTGTACAGGTTAATTCCTCTGATGCTCAATTAAGATCTTTTTCCTAGCAAGTGTGAATTTTCTGTTCTAGGGGTTGGTTATGAATAGCTTTTATCTTGGTATAGGTAAAAGATGCAGGACAAGGAATTAACCCTCCAGATATTCCCAAGTTATTTACAAAATTTGCACATACTCAAACTTTGGCAACCAAAAATTCCAGAGGCAGTGGACTTGGCCTTGCAATTTGTAAGAGGTAATTCATTTTGGTTGTTTTTATAGACACAATTTTGTATTAGAGCATGAAGCTTTTATTAGACTTTTTATACTATGGTTTGACTTTCTCAATTCTACTGACATTGAAGTTCACTATTGTATCTACATCTTGTATGTTTGTGATCAGGTTTGTAAATCTTATGGAGGGACATATTTGGATTGAAAGTGAAGGTCTAGGCAAGGGATGCATGGCTATCTTCATTGTAAAGCTTGGGATTCCTGAGAACACAAGTGAATCTAAGAACCCATTCCTACCTAAAGCAAATCATGGACAGACAACTTTTCCAGGACTCAAAGTTCTTGTCTTGGATGATAATGGGTCAGTAAAATTGCAACTTTATCATTCTTAGTATGTCAATTTCAAGTTTATGCCACACTACCTTCTAAGGAATTTAATTATAATTAGGGTGGGGTGAGATGGGATGAATAGAGTCAAGTACAAAACAGAGGTTTGCATTTGTGGGCACCGTGATGGTTAAAATAGTAAATACAAAATTCTCTCTGAAAAAAAAAGTATACTAGGATGGGTTCAAAGATATGAAACACAATAAGAAAAAATAGTCAAGAAAATTGTTATATGGTAGGGTGATAAAAAGGAGTTTGCAATAAGGGATGCCATCTTCATCGAAGAGAATAAAAACAACATCAATCCAGCCAAGGATAACAAACTCAATTGGAAATTTGAAATCATAGGGGAAGCCCCAGAAGCAGAACAATAAGAGGAATTTAAAAAAAGAAAAACCCCACTCTATCTGAAATCAGCATTTTTTATAGTCAAACACAACTGCCAGCAAAATCAGACATTGTCATAAAGTTTCCTACAAACTCTTAAACCAGGTTAGAAAGAAATACTCCAACTTTTTGGACAAATAGACTGCTTGCAAAAGATTCTAAATTTCTAGCGCTCCTATTCAACAGGCTTTATCAAGTGAGCAGTGCCAAAACAGTTTACTTTTAAGTGTGCTTCTATAAAGCACATGACGTTCACATCAAGAGATAATGCTGTATTTGTTCAATCGTTATTAGTGTATAGAGAGTTCAGAATTCAAAGAGAGGGAACTTTAAATTTCTTTAGCTTTCCACTGTTTGTTCATGAACAAGAAAAGAAAAAAAAGACAGGGGAAGGAGTCTCAATCAATTGAAATTAATGAATCTTGCAATATAGATGCCCATTGGAGGATATTTAAATTTTTTTATGCTAACCTGGACTGTAAGATCCCTACAATCCACTAACAAGAAAGAATTCAACCTCAAAGAAAACCCGACCCAATAATTACCTGAAACAAGGACTCAAAATTATTGGATAGAAACCCCAATACTAAATAAATTATCTAGGCTGCTGCATGTTGTCCCAAAAAGAGTTGCAGAAAACAACCACCCTTGTTTAATTAATGTTGTTGCCAACTATGAAGAATTAAGGAATCAAAGAATTAATGTTGTTGCCACATGTCCCAAAAAAGGCTGCCAACTTTTTTAATATCCTTGCAAAATAATAATTCCAATGCCACCACCTATATGTCCTTGTAAAATAAGGATACCTTGCTAATTAATTCCCTAATTCTGCCGCCTCTAATGTCCCTGTAGAATAAAGAAGCTGCCTTGCCTTGCCTTGTAGGAAATCCATAAACCAAAAGGAAAGATAATCCTAAACCAACTAGAAAAATTATGCAATTCCCACACAGTAGCTTCTGAGTTTTGGGGCATGCATGTTCTTGTTTAACAAGACTCCATTGCTGCTTTGGCCGGTAATCATGTGGTTGAAGAGCTAACTTTTCCCATATTATGTAAGGTATAGAGAGTTCTAATTTATATGAAGGGTATAAAAGTGGCTGTCCCTCAGCCCTTCAACAGACATAGGTCAACATGAACCATTGAAATTAAGAGTCAAGTTGAATTTAAATAAAGACTGGGTTGAATTTACATCTTGTATCTTTTGTTGGACATAGTTTTGAGAGTTTAGCAGAACGAACCATGTTTGAAGCATGTAAGAGAATGCCAAACTTGTTTGTGGCTTACAGGGTTAGCAGGATGGTGACCAAGGAACTTCTTGTTCACTTGGGGTGCGATGTGACAACTGCAAGTTCAAGAGATGAGTGCCTACATGTGGTTTCTCAAGACCACAAGGTAGTGTGTATGGATGTGGGCATGCCTGATGGTTTTGAAGCTGCTGTCCGTTTGCACGAGAAATTTACTAAACGGCATGAAAGGCCGCTAATAGTGGCACTAACTGGAAACACAGACAAAGCGACGAAGGAGAACTGCATGAGGGTCGGTATGGATGGCGTTATACTGAAACCTGTTTCTGTTGACAAGATGAGGAGTGTTTTATCAGAGCTCCTTGAGCACAGGGTTCTGTTTGAAGCAATGTAAGTGGTGGTGATAGAAAAAGCACTAATTGGAGAGAAGCAAAACATGCAAGTTATGTCATCTTCTGCCCTTGTTTGCGTGTACATGCCATAAAAGTATCGCATCAATACAGTGGAGTGGAGCCCTGGCAAAAACAATACCAACGCGTCATTGCTAAAAGCTAGTTCATGTATCATTCTGTGCATCTACATGTAAAATCCCGGCCAGAAAAAACAGTCCCGGATTTGGGGAAATCTGAGTGTCCTTGAAAATGATTTTCTTTTTTGTTGTTGTCGATAATTTGTGAAACAAACTGGTATCATATAATCAAATTTCATTTTGAAGGCATAAATATCATTTGACACCATCTTTGGTATATCGTGTATTGATTAATGATCGTTTTTTCTTTTTTGAAAAGATAATCATGCGTGAGACCTGTTATGCTTATGCCTCTGACTTTCCTATTTTTGTTTTTGAATGCACGCTGCAGTGTGGTGTTTTTTTTCCTTTCTCACGAGCATGAAATAACTAAGCCTAAGCAATATAACAAAATAAAGAGGAAAAAATAATGGACAGTTTTTTTTCTACAGGAACGACTTAAAAGTTTATAATATTTCTTTTGGAGTCGCTTTTCTACGAGCTGAGACTGCTGACACAGCCACTATTCTGAAACAAATAAAATCTAAAAATTCCATTCACTTTGTCTTGTAAAAATAATTACTTAATACTTGCAGCCTGAGACTCTGTGCTGTAAGAGGCTCGTTTCATTTTAGGTTGCCAAACTGAAAGTCGATCCACACCTTCCCTTTGAAGCATAGATTCAAACTGGAATGTTTGCCTTCAAATTACTATCAGGATGTGCACTACGCTTCTTGTCATCATCGAAGGAACTGGAGGTGTTTCATATAGACCTTGCTCAAAGCAAGCATTTTTACTTGAGCAAGTAGTAATTTCATTAGTATATTTGCCATTATGTACGAGGAAGGCCTTAGGTATACAGTAAATGTATATGGTATTTACATCAACATCAAAGGGGTGTTGCCAGGCTACTGCTAATCTTCCATGTAAGAATCAATTGGGCAGGATCCATCATCCACATTGGCAAGGGGGTTATATAAATGCGAGCTAGGATCCATGCATCCTGAGACTAGATCAAGATCGCAACGATCACCCTGCAAGAAAGTTTCATTTGTGAAATTGAAAGTCAATTTGTCATATTTCAAGGAAAATGGTAGCAAGGAAACCGAGACAGATGAAACAATGAATACACTTACCCCTTCAATGGATAAGTTGCCGATCATAGCACATCTCGTGACAATGATATCTGTATCCGGAAAAATTGCTTTTTCGCATGCACCTTCTTTACTCAACTCTTCTGCCAGGCCCTGTCAAAATGGAAACGTCTTTTGTTTGTTCCTTTTATCTCAATTTGTGGCTAAATTGGTCAGAATTGAATCACTTATTTAACATGTTATAAGCAATGTCAAAATGAGCAAAGTCTTCTAGATTTATGCAAATAATCTCCCAGCTTTCTTGTATATTCTGGTATAAGAAAACCTGGGAGTTTGATGTTTTTGGATGCAAAGTAACCAAGGATTTGTTGTATCAACAACACTAAGATGCCATAGCATTCCAAACAACCAGATATTACAATTGATTTGAGCACCAAAATTTTTTAAAATATATAAATTAGCTAGCATTATTAAAGTATTTAGAAGTGCCAGTTGAACTAATTACAAGGTCTAAAACTAAAAGTATCAAAGAAAAATTATTCAAGTTGATTCATGATAATAAATGTGTCAATTTAGTTAGTTACAAGATAAAAAAAAAATATCAAAGAGAAATTGATTGAGCTAATTTAGGATATTTGGATTAAAAATACAAATCAACCAGATTAGATGTTGATGTACTATTTAAACCAATCTAAAGCTTTGAGTGAAATTTTGCTATGATTCTTATTGGGATAAAAACTATACAACTTGACTTTAAAACTATTTGATTTTGGATTTATTTTTTTCAATATACAATTTTAAACTAATAAGAATAACTTTTAATCCAACCATTGGATTTTATTGAGATTTTTCCTGAAGATTCTAAATGTTTTGTTTTCTATAGGGTTAAAATATTGTAACGATTAAATATCAGGAATGACTTGTAATAAGGTTTAGAAGCTACCGTGCAAGATTTGCATTATTTTCCTAGTTAGTTTAGGGTTCTTTTTTCCTATTTGAATTAATATTTTTATTTTTTATCCTTATTTAGAATGTTTTACCTCATAAAAAAAGGTTTATTTAACTTGTATTTAGTTTTTTTTTTTTCAAATTGCTATGGGTGTAGTATCAATTAGTAAAATGCATTTTCTTTGTAATAAATGAATAAAACAGTCAAGGTTGTAACGTTTGGGATTGACACCTAGTCATTACAAAGCTTGATGAAATTCTCAAGGGATATATCAAAACTTTGTTTATGTGCTAAGAGTACCTCGTTGAAGAATTCGATGGGCTTGTTTCGCCAGCCATTGGGAACTTGAAACTGCAGCCTGTAAGGACCATCCCAGTCAACTCCATTTGTGAACGAGAATATCAAGTTCACAGCTGCAAAAAAGATACGAGAGTTTCTAACAAGGAATTAAATGTCCCATAAAGCAATAAAATTGTGAAAATGGTACCAGCCATACCATGCTTAGGAACGCATATCTGGATGGTATAAAATGGCGGATCAGCCTTCCCTCTAACTTTCCTCAGCATCGCCCTTGGCTCGCCACCACACATGATGGGTTGATTAAAACCTCCTGCAAAGTAAGGGGTTGCAGATTGATTAAAAACTACTTCACATCTTGAGGAAGGTGGGACCACCGAGTGCTCCTTGTATACCGAGCAGAGCACCGCCATTGAAATGTAAATTCTTCTGTTATTTGAAATTTTACAGACCCTTTATTGCAAGGAGTATTTTGTGACCCTTACTGAGATGAGGTGAATAACAAATTACCATTAAAAGCAATCCCAAATTCTTCGTTTGGAACAAGCTTGTTTGCAGCTGGATTGTAGAAAAGCTTTAGGTTTTCCCCCTGACAATTGATTTCAAGTTCAACATCATTGAAAGACTAGCACCACCTTCAAAAGAGAGAGAAGAATCCTGTAAGCGCTAACTTACAGAAGATGGAGGAAGGCCGTTCATGGTTTTCCAGAAGACGGGGGCACTTCCAAGTTCAAACATGGCCCATGTAGGACGTGCATACCTGGAAAGATGTGATTACAGAATTAGATGACCATTACGATTCTGCTCTTTTAAAAGGAAATGATAACAAAAAAGCTGCTTTTTTAATAGAAAATTAAGTCTAATGATATGACTGTAGTATTTGCTGTATCCGTTTTTATGCTGGTTTGCTTGTTTCTCGTTTTTCCGCTCTACAAGAACACGTAAGTATTGGAATGGGAAAATCCTTTCTTTATGAACAGAACTGTGAGGTAGAGCCCTTTACACAAGTGAGAAAAAATCCCATTAAATGGAAGGAAGAGGAAATTCATACTCCTTAACTTCCTCCATTGAAGGAGTGGCAACAGCAACAGCAGCTGCAGCGATCACTTTCCTACCAATTTTAACTGTTCTATTCTTCTTAGTAGGGCTCCGTTGCAAAGAAGAACCGATGAAGGAACTAGCTGCAATAAGAAATGTAAAAATGTCAAGCTTTTTGAAGCTTAAGGTCAAAACTTGGTGCTGTACTTGTACTTGTGATGGAGATAGAACACACACGGAGCAACTTAGTAAAAAAAAGATCAACGCACGAGGTTTGGCTAACTTGCTACTTAAATTTGAAAGCAAAAACGCCTTAAAACAGTATTACAGATGAAAAGACAGTGCACTCATGGATAACCATAGCCGTTCAAGATTAAATCGGGGAAAAAAGAAAAAAGGCAAATCTTTTACTAACCAAAATCCAGTACAAGATTGCCAAAGAAATTCATGGTATTCACCATATTCTCTCATTCATAGCGTTAACAAGCAGTCTCCAGTGACGATAAACAACTTAGAGCTCTTGGAACTAACTAATAACTTGTTTGTCAGAACATCTTTCAATCGTTTTCTTGATGAAATTAAAGTAATTGTCAGTGGTTTCATCCATTCTGACCTTACCATTTCTTCCCAGTAGTTACTTTGCATACATGTCATTAATAAGATATGAGTTCAAGTATATTAGAAAAAACTACAAAATTCTCTAGGATTCTAACATGAATAAGATAAGAAAGTAACAAGGTTTTAAAGATACACTCACCAAGAGTGTTCGAGACGGATGGATTAGCATTATTAATATTAGCAGGAGTAACTGGCCTCGTGAAGACACGAGGTTGCGTCGAAATTTGAAAGATAGATGCACCCGTTGCTGCCATTTTAGTTGATTCTGATTTAACTATCAAGACAGCAAAGAATAAAAGAAGAGGGGAAATAGCTTGAACCTATTAGTTATGAGACAGAGTATGAGATAAGGAGAGATATAGAAGGAGAGACAGCCACAAGCACCAATTTTCCAAGGAAATATCTTAACAAACACACAAAGTAAGTGCATGAAAACAGACAAAAAGCAAGCAATGACCATATATTCTGCTTACACATATATCTATATCTATGATTTTTGTCAACCCTTCCCAAGTCACAATTCTGAACACAACCCTTTTAGCTGTGCCCACAACCTCCTTTCTTCACATACTTTTCAGCGTAAATATTTATTTCCTTTTGCCCAATTAAAACCACAAAAAGTGCATTTATCTATAAATAACCAAAACTAGCCAATAAATAAATTAATTAAATAAACACCATCACATTCACCGTCTGAAGTCTCAATGGCTTTGATAACATCTCCATCAACCAAACTTAAATCTAAATAATAACTAAATAATCTTATTTATATTAGGTAAAAACATCCTAAACAATGCCAAAATAATAATAAAAGAATACTAATTCAAATAGAAAAAAGAATCTTAAATAAACTAGAAAAATAATACAAATCCTGCAAAACATCTTACGGGCTTTATCACAGGGCCTTCCCGAACTTCAATCAATATAGAATTTTAACTTATATAACATAAGACACCTGAGATCTTATGGAAAAATCTCAGCCTGATCTACTTGTCAGATTAACAATTATGGTTGTTAGTGTAAAACTGCGGATTAAAAAAATAAGTCCAAAACTGCCTTTCCTTGTCCATTCTATAAGCTCCCAACTTGGTATCATTGAAAATTAAAAATTCCTTACAAAACAATACTCCTAAGCTATCGACTTTGTTTCCTTGCAAAAATCAGACTTCCAATGCTGCTAAAGTTGCTGACTCCAACTCTATCAAAGTTGCCAAAATCTTTCCTTGTAGAAGAAGGATTGTTGCCCGTAAGAATCCACAAATCATATTGTTTTAAGAATCCATAAATCATATTAAAAACGATCATTTTCTGACTTTCCTTGTTTGTTCATATATTTCAAGCTTGACTTCAAACATATCGTTCTCTCTTGTCTAGATGAGTTATTGATCCTACCATATATGGATGGAAATCTTGAGATGTCTAGTCTCCATCCCAACAAGAATTGCATCAAAAATCCACCTTTAGCTTTAGATACGACCTAAATAGTACACAAAGGTTCAATCTAGTAGATTTGTAATTTTTTAACCCAAACATCCTAAATCAGCTTAATCAATTCCTTTTAGGTCTTTTTAGTTATAGAAATGAAAAGGAGAGAATGAGAGGTAAAAGGAAAAAATGTGCGCACAGTTTCGTGAAAAGCTAGAATTGAGTGAAACACGAGTGGAGTGACATCATATTAAGTGTAAGCATATGAGGGAACATGTGAGGATACATTTTTGTTTTGCTACTAATGTGAAATCTCAGATTTTAACAATTTCCTCCAAGGATGGATAATCAATTATGAAGGATAAGGAGAACCCATTCTTTATGTTATGGGCTATGTAACAACAAATTAAGAGGATCAATGTGAGGTTTGGTGAGAATTTTGATAAAATGGAAAGATAAGATCCCGTGATTGCTCATTTATATGAGGGGTTAGTTGGAAGGGGTCCTAATGTTAGAAGGCTGAAATGACATCCTACCTCACATTTAGATGAGTTTGTTGATGAGAATGTACACTATCAAAAAATTAGCAAATACAAACAGACATACTGATAGAAAATTTATCTATAGATTGCGATGAACTTTACCGACAGAATAGTCCCTTGTTGTATTCATCGGTAAACACCGACGAAAATATTTCCTTAATATATACCGACGGAATTATAGTGAAAAAGAAAGGAATTAAAAATAACATGTCATATATACAGGCAAAATTACCAACAAAATGAAACCGTTGGTGAAATCCGCCCATAAATTCATTAGTAATATTTAAGTTATGACCTAACAAACGACCCCGTCTTCCTCTTTCCCATTTCTTCCTCCTCCTCCATTAGCTCTACAACAAATATCAAAACCCCTCTATTTTATTACAAATCAACTTTAACCATAAATCCAACCACCTTAACTCTTAGTCTGTCACCATCCCTATTCTTATTCAATTTTTTTTTAGGATTCCCCACATCAAGTAAAAAAAAAAAAGCACTCATTTTTTATTTGAACCCAATTTTAAAATGTTAATTCTTATTGCATATTTTTGTAGTATATGTAGTTTATTTGTGTGTTTACTTGTTTTATAGCTTTTTTCCATAGAAATTTGTTGTATGAATATATGATTTGTATATACTAGGGTCTATTTGAGGTTTTAAAAAGCTGTATTTGTTTGTAATTTGATGAAATAAATTTTTAATTTATGAATTAAGTGTTCTGTAATGAAATAAATAATGTCTTATTTAATGGGTTTGTTTTATATTTTGTCAATTTTATTGTTGAGTTCAAAATTTTGGTAATTGTATAGGAATTTGAATTTAGGTAGACAATTGATAATAATTTAAAAGAACTATTAAAATACATGAAATAAGTTTGAGTTAAACTAATGTTAACTAATTTATTTAGTTGACATAATTAATTAATACATGTTGCCATCAATATTCTATATAGGTTTGATATAAGCAATGGATGATTGTTCATGGATGTATCGAGACTCACTTAAAAAGTTGCGTCGGATAAATTATTGTAAATTATTGTAAAAGTCTATAATTTTACTATGATTTGTGCACCCATTCCATAATGGTTCATCATAATATTATAGAAGATCAAAAAACTTGATCGTGTCCGCATTTGGTTCTTCATCTACAAATCAAAACCGATTGAAACCGACCAATTTTGGTTTGATCCGGTTCGGTTTATATGGTTAGAAAACCAGGAAAAAAAATGAAATAACACAAATATAATCTTGCACTGGAAATAATCTTGCAGTTCACAACACCATCATCTTTTTTTCTTGATTTTCACAAAAACCCCACAAACAAATCATAAAGATCCAATCTTTAACCTTTAAGACTAGCAACAAAAAACACATATATTATTGATAGATCTAGGGTGGAGATTGTGCGCTTGAGGGTTAGATCTATCAATAATATTGTTGGTTATTATTGATAAATCAAAAAACACATGTTATTGTTGTTGGGTACTCCACTCGCCTTGGAGTTGCATGCGAACCTTGATTAGATCCAAATGGTTAGTAAAGCACCCAACAACTATTGATGCAATAGCTTCTTTAACAAAACTCTTCACACCCATGATATGATTGATTAGTTTGATAGGTTAAAAGTTTTCATATTACCAATTAGGTGTTTCAGGTCTTAGAAACATGAAAATGAAAAATAAAAGCTAAAAGCAGTGGAAGAAGAATGGGGGATGTTTTGTCTTTGAAATATATGTTAGATAAAAATAGGACAAAAAAAAAAGATAAAAAACTAAGAATTTGAAAGACAGGGGGGGCTTTAGTTTAGTATTTATACCCCTATTTTTTTTTAACTTTGTTTGTTTCGGTTTGAATCAGTCCGAGTCGGGGGGTGGAACTTTAGTATTTATACCCCTAGTTTTTTTAAAACTTTATTTATTTTTTGTTTGAACCAGTCCGATTTGGTTTGGTTTATTCCGTTTTAGCATTCTAAAACTGAAACCAAACTGAACTAAATTTTTTTAAAATTTTATAATCGGCTTAATTGTTTTTTTTTTCTTCAGAAGTTCGATTCCCTTGGTTAAATTTTTATGCTATCCAAAGATGGACCAAACAACTTCACAAAAACACTTTTCATGTCTAGTCTAGAGGGGAATGATAAAGCAACAATGCAAGTCTTTTCTCCTCCATCTTTTTTTCTTTCTTTTATACCCTCACTTGTTTGTTTGTTTTTCCAGTATCAATGTTCTTATACATGCTAAAACATTCTGCATTTTTAGTTTTACAATTTTATTTTCCTTAAATGATGTCCAATGTTTATTTCCCTTCTAGCTTTAGACAAGAGGATTGCCATTTATCAGATTTCGATGAACACATTTTTTTTTTTTTGCACTCCAACAAAGCCTGTAGTGATCTTACAGCAATGTAAGTTTTGTTAATTAGCCCTTCACTTGCCTTAGCTTATTCCCTTAGGTGCTCGTCTTATCCTGAAAAAACTAGTCACCATATCATCCAATTAATATCTTGGTGTCCGCTCTTTCAAAGTGTGTTTCCCATAATATCTCGAGTTCTTGAGTTTGAATGTTTTCTTAACTAGATGAAATGATGCTTTGCTGGTGGACTGGACTAATTATAAATGGGAAACAAGTAAGGATGGACCTTCTCTTTTAGTCGACAACCAAAGCAGGACACCTACTATATGATCGGCAAATGATTCCCTCATCTAAATGAGAGAATGTGATATGCCTAAGCTTCTTAAGCCAAACAAACTAGCAATTTAATATGAAGATAAAGGAAGATAGGTTCAGTTATATAGTCTCTTTTTTTTTTTATGGTGTTTAGGCTGAAATTACATGATTTGTAATGGAAATAAAGGACAAAATCTGGATGAAACTCTTTGATAAGTCGGAGACCCCATAAGAAATTTATATTAGGATAAAGACGCTACATTCTATGTGATTAAGAGTGATGAGTCTAATTTGTTCTTCAACCAAGTCTGGAAATGGAAGAACAACGAAAAAAACTCTTTAAAGGAGAAGTTGAAAAGTTTTATATTATTTCCAAAAGTTTTATAAGCCTTGAAACTCATCGAAGCTTCAGTCACACTAATCTGACTTGCTAAGGAACTTTGTAATTGTTTCGCCTGAGCTCTCATCATTGAACCATTTGAATACCCATACACATTAAAACTATCCCCTTCCATGTTAGATTCATGATGCATATCATCACCCTTGGGTTGAAAGTGATTTGTCCTCAAATCATAATTGTCAACATCTTCCAAGCAAGATGACAAGTCTTTTACATTAAACGTAGTTGAAAAATGTAGTCATAAGGAAGGTCAATATTGTAAGCATTATCATTCACCCTTTCAATAACTTGAAATGATCCATCAACTCTTGGTATCAATTTGGACTTTCATTTGTTGGGAAATCTACCTTTTCTAAAACGAATCCAAACAAGATCTCTTGGCTCAAGTTTGACCATTTTCCGCCCTTAATTAGCATGTTTGACATACTTTGTTATCTTCTCCTCAATATGAGATCAAAACTATTCATAAAGTTTTTTCATCATTTCTACCTTATTAACCTCATCTATAGAAGTCCTTTCATCAATTGGAATATGTACCAGATTAATAGGAATGCAATGGTTAAAACCATACACTAGGATAAGAATTCATAACAAACAAGAACTCGTACAATAGCTTTTAGTCTATGTTACGTTGCCTTATTTAACTTTGATTGATTTAAAACTTTAACTCAATGTTTAAAAATATATTTGGAAACTCTGGGTAAATTTTCAATCTGATCCAATGGTCAAATCGAGGGATATGTATGTTGCTATAAAATTGAACAGTTAGGAATATTACAACAAAAACCGAATCTGATCATTTTTCCATTGCCTAAATCGTATCATTCCTTCTCTCTTCAAGATAATTCATTCTCTAATCACCAACAGGGATAATTGATATGTATTCTTCAACCTAATCAATAAATTGTGGGGCTGAAATTGATTCTGCACTGTGAGGAATCAAATCATTATCAACTGAATCCTTTACTGAAATTTCAGATTCTAAACCCTCAATTCTAGTAAAGTTCAAGTAGCTACTTTATTAGCCTTTTATTTAAGTCTTGGGAGTTTTTTCCTCGCCAACAATTGCCTCCTATGATATTGTATAAAAGTAGTAGCTGATAATAATTTCAAATAAAAAAGCCTTGTCATCCACTTTACAATGATTATCATTCAAATATATATATATATATGCTTTCTTTTGTCTTTCATCTTTTCAGTGTTGAACTAAAGCTCCATTATTCACGTTCTTTATTTGTTTCTTTATAAATCTTTGTAATTTGTTTAGCCTTATGCTCCCCATTCGACTCCAATTCAGTCTCCATAACAACATTTTGTTGCACCTTATGAGGTTGCCTTTGTGGGGTTGCAAATTTCAATTTATCACAACTCACATATAGATCTTAACAACAATGTCTTTCAACTCAAATAACAATTTCAATAAAAAATACAAACAACGACTAAAATCAACAAGGAAAAACTCGTTTCAATCCAAATCTAAGTAAAAAAAACATTTTGTTTCAATCAACAATCCTTGATACTTTTGATATCATGTTAGCCACATACAAAGTCCCAAATTAGTTTTGAAACCTTAGCTTTGATACAAAGATGATGAGCCTTAGCTTTCTAACCCGAACAAACTAGCAATTTGATATGAAGATGAAGGTAGATTTGGTTACATGGTTTTTTTTCTTATGGTGTTAATTCTAATGTGTATGTGCATTCAAATGGTCAAATGATGAGAACTCGGACAAAACAACTACAAAGTGCCTTATCAAGTTAGATTAGCGTGATTAGAGCTTTGATAAGTTTTAAGGCTTGTAAAACTTTTGAAAATAATATAAAACTTTTAAACTTCTCCTTTAGATAGTTTTCTTCATTGTTCTTTTATTTTTAGAATTGATTGAAAAACAAATCAGACTTATCACTCTTAATCACAAAAGGTGTGAAATCATTATCCGAATAGCAATTCCTTGTAGCATCTTTGACTTATCAAAGAGTTTCATTCAAACTTTATCTCTCATTTTCATTTCAAATCATGTAATTCTCTTCCTAAACACCATAAAAAAAAATCATGTTACCAAACCTCCCTTCCTTCATCTTCATATTAGATTTGCTAGTTTGTTTAGGTTAGGAAGCTAAGGCACATCAAAATATCTTTTGAAGTTCAGAGCAAGCCCCTCCAAATGGTTATAGGATGCCTTTGTTCTTTCATGTACCAGCAACATACCATCTTTGTAATGGGACAAACATGACAAAATAAGAAATGCCAATATAAGAAGTATCCGGCTCATTCTAAAGACCAAATGATAGGGCAAGATTGGATATTACAAGAATTGAACTGAAAACCTGAGTGCAAATGCCAGCTCTTCTTCAAGCTGTTTTTCACATAACAATGGAGAGCCCACTAACAGTCAACAAAACGAAACAGAATTAGCTGAGATTCTTATTCCTTCGTTGTTGTTAAGAACTTGAAACACATGCAACTTGCTCAGGCAGGATAAGAATGCATGGTGTGATCCATGATAAAAAGAAATGATAAGAGAGAGCTAGGAGCTGAATGTTATAATCACAACAATTAACAGAGAACAAAGTTTCACATATCAAAGAGATAAAATAAAGCTTCCTCCAGCGCTTTGTCAAATGAAAAATTACAATAGAAGTGTTCTTGCAGAATTATAACATTTAAACAGACAGCATCATTAAGAGATGTCAGGGCTAAATAATGATCTACTTGCACGAAAATTGTGTAATTTTCAATCACCTTACATATGGTGGGTAACCACAGAAGTGATCTCCTGAAGTAACCAATGAAATGCTGAACCAAATCTAAAATTGAGTATGCCACAGCACAGAGGTCTTTCTAAACTGGACCTGGAACTTTAGATTGAAACGGTGTACTAGGCAAAGTGTCAACCCCAGTTTGACTAGATGGTTCAAAGCAAACAGGCACTGATCAAAATGAGAACAGAGAAATTGGCACCCCTATTATTTTTTCAAAATTGAGAATGTTTTACAGTTAAACAAAAGCAAATCCAAAAAGTACTAAGAATCATTCAGAATCGCTTTTGAGGCTATAAATATTGCCAATCACTCCAACAATACCAACTATTGTAGCCAATATTAACATCAGCCATGACAAAAACTTCTCTCCAACGTTTAAATCCTCCCCACTCTGACTTAACCTCAATGCAACAAGAGATGGGAATATAAAACCTAATGAAACTGCCGTTGTCGCCCCTGTAAATTTGAAAGCAGTCCAAATATTTGGAATCATAGTAGACCCAAAATAAATCAGTGCCAATAGAACAGCTGTTAAGGCCAAAGACCTCTTCCTACTCTCTGAAAGCGGAGCTGATCCCTCAAACACCAAGACATCCACTGTTTGTCTTAAAGAGAAATGAACAACAGGAAAAACGAGAACCAAATGAAGAATGTAGCCAATCCTAACTATATAATTCAAGGCAGAGCTAAAACGAATTCCAAGGTCCTTGTCAAAATTGGTCAACACATCAGATTCAGTATCCTTGCCAAAAAGTAAATAACCTGATATCGCAGTTGAAGCATAAACCACAACGCAAAGAACAGTGGTGATCCTGCCCACCCTGTTCATTTTCTGAGGTGATCGTCCTTCAAGCTCGTTGTATATAGGCTGAACATTGAAGTGGCAAACATAAGCGTTTGTCATGATCGGAATCACCACAAGCAAATCCAAAATAGCCTGCTTCGAACCAAAATCAGGAGTCGTCCTCGGGGACTCAATTTTCCCTTCAATGAGCTTAACAAAAGCAACAATAAAACATACCACAACAAAAACCACAGCCAGAGCCACAGAAGCAGCCGAAGTCAAGCTCAAAGAATCAATCTTATCCAATGCACAAAGGGGTGCTAAAAAAACCACCACAACAACCAAAATCACCAACTTCCTATGATCCCAAAACCCATTTCCTAACCACTGGTCGAAAACCCCGACATGATGGAGCGATCCTGACATGACATCACCTATAATTATCAAATACACAACCAAAACACCGGCATTGTTCACAATGATGCAAATTTCAGACAAAACCTTAGCAGGTTTCCCTAAGGCAAACCGAACAACTTCACCATAAGAAGAAGCCTTAAACCGAACTGAAAACCTAACTAACAATTCAACACTAATTTCAGACAAAATACCCATGACTATTATCAAAACAAATCCCAAAACCAATCCAAGAACCTTCATTGTAGCAGGTAAGGCCATAATCCCAGCCCCAATAATGGAAGTAGTGAGATTAAAAACGGCGCCATAAATACCAGAATCTTTACTTGTTTTCTTTTTCGAAACGAGTGGATAATCATCAACGTCAAAATCATCTTGATCGTCGTCGTCAAGACTTTGGCCATTGCCAATAAAATTCTCAACTTCATGAAGAGGGTGCAATTTGATGTGGGTTTTTCTTTGGGGTAATGGGTTTTGAGGATCATCGCGTATTTGTAAATCTACGTATGAGTTATTTGATATGGTTGTGTAATTGCTATCCATTGTATGTACAAGCACAACACAAACCGAAGAAAATGTATGAAATGGGAAGACTTACAGGATGGATGAGATAGATTGGGTTGTATTGAAGAGCAAAGCAGTTATGTTGGATTCAATTTAACGCAGATGGGGGGAGGGGAGGGAGGACGGGAGGGAGGGGCCTGGATATCTCTCAGGGTCAACGTTCTCTTCTCTTGATTTGAAAGGAAGACCGGTATAGCGAGAGAGAATGAGGAGAGTTTGAAGAGAATGAGATTTTGCTATTGGTGGTTCGCGAGATCCACAGTTATTAATCCCGAACTGTTATTAAGCCCGAACTGGTTAGCGGGTTTACCTGGTAACTAGACTAATTTGAATAAAATAAAAGATTGTACTAAAAAAATATGATAAAATCAGGAAAACTTGTCAGGTTGACCTGACAAAACCTGATAAAAACCTGTTTTATTTTTCTAACTAGAAATTTTTTTTTTATATATTTTTTTATTTGATAATTAACTTTTTTTAAAAATTCATTATATAAATATTAATAAAATATGATATTTTTTTAATATAAAATTTAAAATCCTTTAATATATATATTTTATGTTTATAAAAAAAAATTATTTTTTTCACATGGAATTTGAAGTCTTTAGTATGTTATATTTTATGTTCATAAAAAAAAAAGTTATTTTTTTTTAATATAGAATAAAAAAAAAATTTGGTTTAAATACTTTAACTTAAAAGAATAATATAATATATTTTTAATATGGGATAAAAAAAAACCTTTAAAAATAATATTTTAAACTTCATTATTTACAATATGTATAGCATATATTCATATAAATTGTTTCTTATTTTTATATATATAAAATATTAAAATTTCAAATATATTTTTTCTTTTTCTGAATTAATTTGAATTAATCTAAGTTAACTCGAATCAACTTGTATAACTCAGAATCCCATTTGTCAGTTTGATAATCATTATTATTATTATTATTATTTTACATAATTAAAAATCACATCATGTCATCTCGGACCCATAGAAATAATTGCATGGCAACCTTTATGTTTAGTAGAATGATAACCTAAGCAAAATCTAGTACTCTATATTACTTATTTTTGGGTTTAAAGCCATTAATAATTAGTTATTTCATTTGGTTATTTTATAAGAAAATAATTTTGTTAATATGGAACAATTTAATAAAATTACAAGTTTAGAAACAAAATTATTTTCTATTCAAAATCAAAACAATTAATATAGATAATTGACTTTTTATTTTAGGTGAATAAGCTAGTCATAAACATATAGTAAGTAAATTAGTATTCTTCTATATTGGTAGTCATGAACTTATAATGAAAAATATATACAACTTATTGAAACTTTAATTAAAATGAAAGTATTCAAATAATCTTAGATATTATTTATTAATGAAAACAATTACCACACTGCTAGTCTTATTGACGATAAAAGATCCATTATTTTAATGGTGCTACACTTCTTTAGTCAAATATAATCATCTTTCATACCTTAATTAAAAGGACTCAAAAGCCTAAGAGACAAGGATTCAAAACAAAAATTCAAATATAAAATAAGACAATAAAAAACTATAGAATTAAATCCATGAATATCTTGATTTTTTTTTGTTCAAAACAAAACAAAGATAAAAATAAAACAAAACAAGACATGTATTTGAAGACCTAAATCAAAGATAATTGTTGAAAATTTATTTTAAAGACATTGTTGATGAACATATTTGCGTCTAAAAAAATAAAATTTATTTATTTATAGGGTTAAAATTTTATTAGAAATTATTTTTCATCAAAAGTTTTTTTAATATAGAACATTAACATGATTAAAACAAATTACATCAATGAGTAATTGATCTAAAAACACTCTTGGTTTACATGTTATTGTGAAACTAAAGATCATCTATCCTACATTGAAAAAGATAAGAATATTTTGTAGTTTATAAAGTGGAAAGTTGAAGAGTCATAAATGAGCCTGATCAAAGTAGTTTGGGTTTAACTCATACATATGTGTTAGGCTCAGGCTCGAGCATGAGCCTCAAGTTCCAAAGCTTAAGTTTGTGTTTTGCCAATCTATTTTGAACTTGAATTTTAATGTATTATAAAATAATTTTATGAACCATAAAAATTTTTTACCACCTCATGAATAAATAGTCTAAACAATCATTTTTCATGAATAGTTTTTTTCAAAGGAAAAACAAGTGGTTTTTTAGGTAAACAACTGTCAGGATTTTATTCTTTTTGCAACAGATCATTAAGGTGAAATGGTGGGAATTAATTATGATAATTACTATAATTCATTTTGTATAGTTTTGGTTTTAAAAATCAGTATAATATAAATGAAGGTTGAATGAACGTTGTTCTGCACACCTTGTAGTAGCTCTCAAGCCTCTCTTTTTTGTTACTTTTCTTAGTTTTTTTTTTACTAAGTTTTTTCATACATTTTAGAGTTCCAGTTTTTGTTGTAAGATTGATGCACAAGCATTTTTTTAGAAAGTATATATTTTTCTTAACTAACTTTAATTTTTCATGTTTTTATTTTATTTTTTATTTAAATTCTTTTCTAGTTTTTTCCACATGAAGCTAATATTTTTCCTAGTTTTTTTATCAATTATATTAGGGTTTTTTTTGTGTTTTTCTATATAAAAGCTTGTAATAGCATGTGATGAATAAAAATTAAGTTTTTTTTGTCTCCCCATACTTATGGCTTTTATGGTCTTTGAGAGTTTTAACATGTAACAAATGCATGTATCCTTTGCTCTTGTTTGTATTAATTGGTATCAAAACCCAACAATCCTTGGTGGTTATGTTACTTTATTATGTGTTGTACGACAAACATGGCTGAAAAGGGTTGCAAAATACAACATGCTTGTGTAAGAAGGAATAAAATATTCTCCTTAAAAAAAACACTTCCAAGAACTAGTGTGTTATTATCATTTATATTAGTTGATGTCACTTGAAATCATAATGGTGGGATCCATGATGGGATGACCCGCACAAAGAAATTGTATTAATGATCTATAATTAGGTGGCATGTATAAAGGTGTTGTGTTAGGAGCTCAAGATGAGGTGAATTGTACAAAGGTATTAGGGACCCATGATGGGGTGGCTCGTGCACGAAAGGATATTCTTGATGAAAGATAATTTCTAATTAAAGATTGAACTCGATGATGAGTTCCTTCCAACTTAGAGAGACTAATTGATACGGATCAGCTCATAAACACAAATTAGGGATCTATTACATGTTTCAATTTTTCCAAATCACAAGGTCTAAGACAAAAACAATGAAGGAGGCAAATGAATGAGCTTGTTAGAAAGGTTTTGGCTAGGGCTGATTTTGGAGATCCATTGGAGCATTAAAAGAAGGTTCCAATCCTTCTAATCCACGTGCAAGAAGGACTCAATCCATGTTCAACATGGGCCTAATATGTCTAGCATTATGGAATCCTTATCTAGGCAAGATTTCCTAATGTTATAATGATTTCAAGTCAACAAATATTCTCTTATCAATTCAAGGAAGATTTCAATCAGGTATGATTTCTTAGATAGGAATGATTATTTAATAATTCTCCTATGAAGGAAACTAATAAGACAACAATAAAGGAATATATTTGTATTTATTATTTTCCAAGTATTACAAATAAACCTGGATCTATAAGGAAAAACAAGAGGTGATGAAATTAATTCCACATTCACATCAGATTTTTCTAGTCTATTTGGGACATTCAAAGTTGGCAACTCTTCATAAAGTTACAAAGAAGGTTTATCTTGGTTATAAAAACTTTTTAAGCTAGAAAAATCAGACTTATCTTTTTTACTTCTCTTGGGTTATTTGTGGCAGCATAGACAACCTTTATTTTAATTTTAATTTTTACATGTCTTGGGTTTATTTCAATTAAGTATTAGGTCTGATTGTAACTAGGCTTCACATCAACTGATTAGTACTTAAAAGTGTATTTTTATCAAAGTTTTATATCATCATTTTGCACTTGAAGTATCAATAACTCCTTAACTAGAGCATGTTTTATAATAACATGTCTAATAATATAAGATACATTTAATTTATGGTAAATATTTATCTTAAATTCAGGCCTATCAGATAAATCAAATGATTGATTGATGAGTTTAACTACTGAAATTGAGAAGACAAAAAGAGGGCTAAGCTTAGAAAAGAGATGTTGGTTCAGTCCAAACAAAACACTATTCAGTTATTGGATCATAACTAGAGTTGTAGAACTCAGATTTAGGTCTGGTTTATATGGATGGAAAACTAAGACATAGGCCTAAAACTTTCATGAAAAGTACAAGATTCAAAAAGGTCGTTTTCAAGTTCAAATTATAGCAACAATGTAAAAGTCGGAATCTGTTCTGCAGCCTAGACATTGTTCAGTGTTCAACACATATCTCGAGTTTTAGAAGTCCAAATGCACTTATTCATTTTTGGTTGGAAAGATGAGCTCATTTCCTAGAACTTTGATGAAAGACTATATGTTCAAATTCTGATGTTATCAATGATCCTTTATTCAGACAAGAAGATAAGGATTGTTATCAAGTCAAGATGTGGCCACCCACTCAATAATTAGTCATCAAATCAATAGTTATGAATTATGGCCTATAAAAAAGGCATGTGCCATGCATTTAGATATCTTGGTGTTCAAATCTAGATCACTCTATTTCTTTATATTTTGTAATCTTTATTTTTATTTTATGTTTATGTTTTTCATTTCCTTCACTATACTTAGTAACTTATATCTTATTTATGTTCTTATCTTGTTTATTTATGTTTTTCTTCTTTATTATGTTTAGCTAAGTTTAATATGTCGACGTGAAAAGGTTTCACTAATGGTGTTAGGATACGTATAATATAAACTCAATATGGACTTCAATGCTTATATTTTAAACAACTTGCTATTAACATATCTTATCATTTTTATCTTATTCATTCTTAATACCTTACTTGTTAAATGGTTAATCTAGATTTGTGTTGTATAACACTTGGTACAATAAATTCTTGGTACTTTCATAACCAATCGTATGGTATAACCTACACTTATATTATGAAAGGAACTTGATTTGTTGTTAACATTAGTTAGCATCATGAATTGCTGACAATATTTAAAAGTCTGGTGTTACTTAAATAAAATAATTAATATGATCATGTTAACAATTTATAATGAGTTATTAATGACAAATCATCCGATCGGAACCTCCTTGGTGTGTGATTTCTAGTTGAGTAATAAAAAGAGTTTATATTATATTTATTTTTAATATCATTAGTGGATCTTCTAACCTTGACATTTATTTTTATTATTGTTTAATCCTCACATTAATCTTACATCTCAAAGTCCTCTTTAACTTATTATTATTATTATTATTAATTGTAATTTATATAGTTCACATCCCTGTGGTTTGATCCTGGTCTTGCTGGGTTATTTATTACTTCGATACTCTTACACTTGGAATAAGACATCAATCTTGTGATCATGTCAACTACCATAATCTTTATATTTACCCACGAAATTTTCTGTCGGTATTTGTACTTTGATTATGTCAGTAATTAATTTACCGATGGAATCACATACAAAAATGTTTCGTGAGTGAATCTTTCATTGATAATGTTTTTTCTGTCGGTAATTCTGTTGGTAATAAACCAATATTCTTATTGATGGATTAACTGATGGAAAAACCATGAAAAAAAATTATCAACTTCATTCCATTGGAATTTCCCTCTGAAAAATATCGTATGTAATTCCATCGGTAATTATTTAAAAATATTTTTAAAAAATCTATTTTACAAAAATATAAAATAATTAAATTAATATAAATCAACACTCTATAATACTCAAAACTGAGTTGCTTGAAAAAAAAAAAATCAAATCAAACAAATTTGTAACAAATAAATAACACAAAAAAAATTCAACTAAAAAAATTCATATGAAAAAAATTAAGTTGTGTTTGCTAAAAATAAATCAACAAAACATTGATCTCATATGAAAAACAAATCCGACAATAACATTCATATAATTATTAAGAACAAAAAAAAATTTAAATAAAATAAAATAAACAAATATAGTGAAAAAAAACAACATGAAAAAAGAAGAAAAAAGAAAAATCTTACCTTAATGTAATTGCAAGTGAAGTTGAGAAGAGTAAAAAAATCGTAAAGCATATTAATTAAAAAAAGATTGGGAAGAGAAAAGAAGAAAGGAGAAGAAGACATACATGAGCATGGAGAAGAAGAGAGGGAGTTAAAGAGAGAAGAAAAAAGAAGAGAAGAGAAAGAAAGGGATGCTGATTTTTTTTACATATGGGGGGAAAGAAGAAGAGGATAAAGAAAAGAGGTTCGTATGTTGTGAAATTAGGGATTCTAGTATTTTTATTCGGGTGTTTTATCAATGGATAATTTAATTTAATTTAATTTTAATACATTCCTTTGGTGATTCCATCTATAATATTTAATTTAAATTTTTAATTTAATAAAAATATTTCAAAAACCGTCAAATATCACCGATGACTTTTCAATCTGTCGATGATTCCGTCTGTAATATCTAATTAAAATTTTCAATTTAATCAAAACATTTTAGAAACCCTCCAAATAACACTGATATCTTTTCAATCTGTCAGTGATTTTATCTGTAAAAAATAGTAATTAATAGTGCAATTAGAAAGTGAACAATTCTAGAGCTCTCTAGAAAATACCGATGAAATTTTTCGTTGGTGATTCCCTTTGTAATTGACATGATGAACATTGTTAATAGTTTACCAACAATTTTACCAACAAAATTAATTCCATCGGTAATTCTGTTGGTATAAATGACACATCATTATTTATTTATTTTTCTCATTGGAATATTTTCGTCGGTACTTCCATTTGTATTTATCAATTTTCTAGTAATGTTAAAAATTGGGATGTTACTAATTACATGCAATCTAGGCTAAAAATCGCAACCTTTAAAATATCACCAACAAACTAAAGACTAAAATTTTATTCATTTACTTGTGTTCTTTATGTGCTTATCTATCATATCTAAATACATTATTTAATTGTTTAGTTAACCTCTAAGTTGGATTATTTATTTGTCTCTTTATGAATTGCATGTTTAAATCCAAATTTAATTGTATATATTTGGATGTTGTTATAAAACATTTAGTATGACTTGAACTCAAGATTTAGTTACTCTAACCAATGTTTCTTTGGTAAGAAGGATTATATCATCATCTTTTGTCCAATGAGAAAATTAAAAATCTTGATGGAATGAACTTTAAAATGTTACAACAAAAGATGTATTTCTATTTAACCACCTTGAATTTGAAAAAGTTCTTGTTTGAAAAGGCATCAAAGTTGTTAGATAATAAATCTAATTTCATTGTTTTGTAAAATGTGAATGCATGGAATCAAAATGATTTCAAGTGCCCAAACTATATCTTGAACAGATTGGACAACTTATTAGATGATGTGTATAGTTCAATTAAAAGTATAAGAGCATTATGAAAATCTTTGAACCGAAAGCATGAAGTTAATAATGTTGGTATGAAACAATTTATAGTTGATAAATTGTTTTAACTTCAAGATGATCGATTTAAAGACTATGATGATAACTCAAGTTCAAGAGTTTCAACTCATTTTATATGGTATTCATGCTAAAGAAATGGTTCTTAATGAATCCTTCCAAATGACTACAATTATTAAAAAATTATCACCATGTTAAAATGATTTCAAGAATAACCTTAAACATAAGTGCAAGTAAATGAAATTTGAAGACCACAAACTAAGGTTGATGATAGAAGAGGAAAATAAGTTAATTAAAAGAATATCCAACTCTTTCAGTATGGCTCTAAAAGAAAAATTTTCAATAATAACAACCACTTAGAATGATTTATTAAGAACCATTTTTTTTAGAATGAATATCATGCAAGATGAGTTGGAACTCTTGAACTTAACTTATCATGATCCTTAAATTGACCATCTTGAAGTCTAAAAATTTACCGACGATAAATATTTTTCATACTAGCATCTCCAACCGTTTACTTTTTATCCAAAACTTTACATAGTGCCTTTACTCTTTTTAATGAACTATACACATCATGAAATATATATTTCATTTCATTTAAGATGTAGTTCTTCTATACATAGTCATTATGATTTCATGCATTCACAATTTCCACAACAGTGGGGTCATTTTTATTTTCTAATAACTTTAACTCTTGTTTAGAAAAGAACTTAGCCAAGTTCAAGGTGTTCAAAATGAACAACATTTTCTATTTCTCCTCTTGAAGTTTCATCCATTGAAATTTTTAGGTTTTTTGTCATGCGCCACAAAAAGATAATGATGGAATCCTCCATACCAAACCGAAGCAACATTGGATGAGATAACTAAAACTTGAATTGAAGTCATGATATATGTTTTAAAAAAATAATAGACAAAATTAATATTTGACTATACACAGGCAACAATAAAAAATAAAACTTAAGACTTAAAAAAATCATTAAATAAAGTTTTACTCTAATCTTAATGTATTAAATTAATTTCTTAGTACATTTAAAATGTAAATGTCCAGAATTTTAGTAGATAAATAAAGCTTTCAACAAAGAAATCTCTAATAAATATGCATGCAAAAATATAACAGGTATAAGGTTTATAAACTAGTAATTATAAACAATATTACTGACATGATCAAAAGATTGATGTTTTATCCCAAGTGTAGAAGTATCGAAGTAATAAATAACCCGGCAAGACCGAGGTCGAATCATAGGGAGGTGAACTATAATAATAATAATAATAATAATAATGAGTTCAAGAGAATTTTGAGATGTGAGATTAATTTGAGGATTAAACAATGATAAAAATAAATATCAAGGTTAGAGGATCCACCAATGGTATTAAAAATAACTGTAATATAAACTCTTTTTATTACTCAACTAGAAACCACACACAAAGGAGGTTCCAATCAGATTATTTGTCATTAATAGTTCATTATAAATTGTTAACATGATCATATTAATTATCTTATTTAAGTAACACGAAACTTTTAAATATTATCAGCAATTCATGATGCTAACTTATGTTAACAACAAATCAAGTTCCTTTCATAGTACAGGTATAAGTTATACCATACGGTTGGATATGAAAGTTCCAAGCATTTGTGTACCAAGTGTTATACAACACAAATCTAGATTAATCATTTAACAAGCAAGGTATTAATAATTAGTAAAATGAAAAGATAAGACATGTTAATAACAAACTTTCTTGGATATAAACATTGAAGTCCATGTTGAGTTTATATTATACCTATTCTAACACCATTAGTAAAACATTTTCATCTTGACATAATAAACATCATGAAACAGAAAAACATAAATAAACAATATAAGAATATAAACATGATATAAATTAACTTAGTTAAGGAAATGAAAGGCATAAACAAGATTTTAATGAAAGCAAAACTTAAGCATTACAAATATATAAATAAAGAGAGCAAGAACATGATCTTAATCTGAAAACTAAGATGCCTAAATACATGGCAAATGCCTCCTTTTATAAGCCAAAATTCAGAACTATTGATTTGATGACTAATTGTTAAATGGGTGGCCACCTCTTGACTTGATAACAATCTTTATCTTTTTTTTTCTACAGAAAACATCGTCGCTAACATCAGAATTTGAACAGATAATCTTCATGAAAGTTCTGGGAAATTGTCTCAGCTTTCCAACAAACAAGAATGAGGTCATTTGGACTTCTAGAACTTGAGATATGGGTTGAACACTGAACAGTGTGTGGGCTGTAAGATAGATTCAGACTTCTTTTTTAATGTTAAGATTTGGACTTCCAAACGGTAGAATTGAGTCTTGAATTCTGCATGAATATTTTAGACCTATGTCTTAGTGTTCTAGACATATAAACCAAATTAAAATCCAAGATCTACAGCTACAATATGACTCAATGACTGAATAGTGTTCCAATTTGAATTGAATCAGCATCTCTTTTATAAGCTTAGCCTTTTCTTTTTCATTTTACTCTCAATAGTTAATCACACTAATCAATCCTTTGAATTGTGAGATATGCCTGCATTTAAAATGAGCATTTACCATAAATTAAAACTATCTTATATTATCAGACTTGTTATTATAAAACATACTCTAGTTAAGGAGTTATTGATAGTGCAAAATGATGATATAAAATCTTGATAAAAATACACTTTTAAGTACTAATCAATTACTTTTAATAAACTAAATAAATAACTAGTAAGAGTAAAGCCTTTAGATTTTTTTCAAAAAAATCAGACTAGTGATAACAATTTAGTTTAAACTACATGCACTCATATAAAACAAGGTAAGGAACATCAATTTGCAATGTAATTTAAAACATAAACCTAATATGCATTCTAAACATATAAATACGTAAATAAATTAAACTTGAATCATAAAATATATACTTTCATATATAAAGAGATTTTTATATTAATCTAAAACTAGTGTAAATTACTTACTTGTTAATGACTTTAGAATAAAAACAAATAGTAATTAATTATTGTAAATGATCAATTATTTATTCTTAATGTTATATTGCTTATCTTTTGAAGTAAATGGAATGAATTCAATAAACCTTTTAAGATTTCAATATTACCTTCTAGTTTAGTGCACTACTAAATAAGGTCTGCGAACTCTAGAAAATACAACCCAAAATCTCTTTATAAAAGACTTAAGCTCTAAAATAGAGAGAAAAGAGGAAAACAGCTTCATAAATTAGAGGTTTGAGAGCAACTACAAGGTTTGAAAGCTAATACAAAACGTGCAGAACATCTCTTTTTTTACCCCTATTTATACTGATTTTTTAAACCAAAATTGATGTGGAATCAATTCCAACAATGAATAGAATTAGTTCTTATTATTTTGCCTTAACTATCCATCATAGGAAAAACAAAGACCTAACATCTTTTTGCCTTAAAATATAAATGTTTTTTTTAATAAATTGTTCATAAAAAAAATAAAGATTGTTTAAACTCTTTATTCATTGATCAGATATATACATAATAAAAATAAATGGGTTGACAAAAAAAAAAAAATTCTTAGAATTATTTTATAATAAACTCATATCTAAGACAAAAATATATTGGTAAGAAAAAAATCAAGCCTCAGCAAAGCCTTGTCAACCGAGCACACACGTGCAGCTTAAGTTTAAAGTCACTTACTTGAGTTTATTTTTATGATTTTTTAACTCTTCACTATATAAACTATAAAACAATTATGTAATTTTTTAATGTGAGATAAAAGATTTTAGATTTCATAAAAACATGTTAATTAATAACTATTTAAGATCAATTTTTTATTAATATTTTATTAAAAATATTTTATCAATTTTTTATTTACTTATAATTTATTTTAATTATATTAATATTTTATATTAAAAAAGTCAAAGAATAATTTCCGGTATAATCTTAACCCTACACATTTCCTTGTACAAGATGGCAGGATAATGAAGTTCATAATACTCCATAGAAAATTACAGTGGCCTCCTATAATATATATATATATATATATATATATATATATATATATATATATATATGTTTGCAATACACGTCCATCGACTCATTAATCACCAGACTTCGTTTACTTACTTCGTTTCCAATTTTATTTTACTTTTTAATAAAGGAAAAAAATTCAAACTCGATATCTTTTCAATATAAGATTCGTCGAGCCACAACTCATTCGCTTCTAAACTCTTTTTGTACAACTATTAATTAATAGATCTCAGTTCCTCTGCAACTTCTTATTCTTGTTCAGATGATTCATGGTTTTGTGGTCGTAATCTGGCTTGTATCATTTCTCCTCTTCCGTGCAGTAAATTTATAAAATACTGTAAAGCATGCAATGTTGTTCTTCATCGAAAAATAAAAACTACAAAAAATATTCGTGTCTTTTAGGGTTAAATATCAATAGAAAAAAAAACAAAAAAAACAAAGAAATGTTGGAGTCCAAGGCAGGTATATCGGTAGTGTCGGCTCTGAACACGACGGCGACTCCTGGAGGGCCACTGTTTACGGGGCTGAGGGTTGACTGACGGAAGACAATGCCTAATTGTTTGCCTTTGAATGCTTCCAGCATGGGATCAACCGCACAAATGCTTATTTATTTATTATGTGTTCTTTTTTACTCTGAGTTAACTTTTTTTTTTTCTCATTTTATTTAAACACGTATATTAAATCAACTTTTATCAGAGAAAACTTTAAGAGGTCGGTTTGATGGTTAATGTGATTTACTATTTTCCTTGCTTCTTTGAGTTTAAAACTGAGTCCAACACCATCACAATTTACTTATAAATTGCCATTAGACACTATAAATTCAGGTTGGAGCAGAATTTGTGCGAACCTTCATCCTGAATTTGCAGGAGCAGCAGCAGGACCAATAGCAGACCAAAAGCAGAGACACTGTACTGATGTATTGCTCAAACCTAACCCTTTACTAAGGTAAACTCCTCTCATCAAAGAGCATATTTATGACTTCATTTTACTTGTATTTCTGTAAGAAGATTCTACATCTCGAGGACCAATTTTATCTTCCCTGCATTCCTGAAATCACAACATAAAATAATCGCAATAACATCTATCATTTATTCTACGATGAAAGGCGGATAGATTCCATTTACTGAGAAACATACCGAGAAAGTTGTACAATTGGACCTTTATTATTCATCTTTATTTGCAAGCACACCGCACACGCTTCAAAACAACACATACATTTTCTAGCAAGTAGCAGCAACAAGAGCATCCTCAGTTGCTAAATATAGGCCAAGAAACTAGTTGATTTGCAGAGAATGCCGTACAACAATTTTCTTGAGCAACATGAGACAGCGCAGCACTTGTCGAAACAAGCTAACCAAGAGTTCCTCCATAAAATCCTGTGTTTCACTCACAAACAACGATAATCAGCAGCAACGAACAATGAAAAGAAATCATGAGCATATAGTGTAGCACAAAGCCAAAAAAAATTGAAAAACAAGAGAGTTTGAATAAATGTGTCTGTTCTATTAATAATACTACATTATAACATACCGCCAGTGATGAGCTGTGTACATTATAAGGATGTTGAATAGGTAAAGGTTGCCAACTGGCTACAGGGAGAGAGACACCTTTGCTAATTACTAGCGAATATTCCTATCCATGCATATCTGCGCTACTAAACACCTCTGTAACAAGCATTTGGACACAAGAAATGTCACAATGAAAGAGAATAACTTGCGTACCAGCCCATTCCCTATTTCTGTACTGTGTACAGGACTTAATGGAAAATGGTAACTGGCCAGAGGCTAGCCAATTGCCTGGACAAGCTTGGCCTTTTATAAATGGTAACATTCTTGCCTTGAATCATGGACATCATCCGAGCAAAATTCTCAGCTCTTTCGTACTGAGAATGGACAGAAATGAAAAACAAAAAGGGATGAAAGGTCTATTTCTAACTGTTTAAGCGAGCAAATGAAATCTACAGTGTGCATGACTGCATGGAATGAACTCTATAGAAACCGTTGCATTGCAAGCAGATCCTTGTGTGAACTTGAGTTCATTTACGAGTGGTCAAATCTACGTAATTCTAAACTTTTGAGCATAGCTAAAGTTTCATTAGATTAAGATGACTTTTATGAATCTTCAATGTCAATACTAGCAAACCAGCAAGAGCTTTTCATAAAATGGTTTTTGAGCGATTCCAACCTATAGGGTGATCAAAATCTGACAAGAAAGCTAGGAAAGCAATTCTGACAGTTAAAGCTTCTACCAACCAGGATCTTCTTCTTCTTCTTATGAATCTTCAATGTCAATACTAGCAAACCAGGAAGAGCTTTTCATAAAATGGCTTTTGAGCAATTCCAACCTATAGGGTGATCAAAATCTGACAAGAAAGCTAGGAAAGCACTGACACTTAAAGCTTCTACCACCCAGGATCTTCTTCTTCATACCAATTTTTACTCCCCACAATAAAAACACACGAAGAAAGGAAATAGTGAGCGCAGCCCGCACATGGGTTTACATAGCCACAACCTCTAATCTTATATTCTGATTAAACATGTTTTCCATAAGTCATGATGGTACCCATCATTCACTGTCTAATAACAGTTTCCGAAATAGAATAATATAAAAGGACCGTAGGAAACAAACTTTAACTAGTTGCAGAACTTAGCATGTAATGCAACAACAAGAAATACAGAACAAAGTGGATGTTAGCTGATAATTTCACTTGGTGACATGGGAACAAGCCCCTTTTGTGTAGTCTAAAGCCTGATGGGCATTCCAAGAAATCACAACCATCAAAGAAACAAGATTCTTCAATCCCCCAATCCTATCAAACAAATAACTCGCTTCCCTCATCAGCCCACTTCCACAATACCCTGTTGTAATCGAATTCCATGATGAAACATTTCTGTCCGGCATTTCATCAAACAACTTCCTATCTTTCTTTATAGCACCAGTCCGCAGAAACCCAGTTAACATTGCGCTTCCGCTAACAACATTACGCTCCGACATTGTTTAAAATATAGTTTTCGCTCCATTAATCAATCCAGCTTTGGCGTACCCAGATAGCAAGAATTGAGTCGAACAGGTGGCGGGCCTCTTTGACTCGGCCTAGTTTGCCCAGCTATTGAATAGTGTGGTTTAACTCGCGGCGTATTGCCTAAAAACCTCATTATCAGTTTAATCCAAATCTTTTGATTTTATCAATTTAACCCTAAATCTAATCGACATTAGATTATGTCATCTCGCAATGCATTCACTATTATTGATAGCTTTCAAAGGCGCTAAATCTCAATATAATCTAAGACATAATTTCAGTTTCAAATTACAGTAAATTTTTCTTCTTTTTTTCAATTTACTAGATTGTATAATGAAAATTTTAAAATTATTTGATATTATATATTTGAATTTATCTTAACATTTTTAATGAAAACCATTAACAAACATGTGCAAAACTAAATGAAAACCATTAACAAACATCTTAAGGATCTCGTCCTTCAATCTTCATCATTTTAGATTCCTTTTCTATCTTGGCAACTCATTTTTTAGTCATCTTTCTTGAACTTATATCCAAGCTCAAACCCCTAGTCAACACACTTTAGTTTCATCAATTTAACTAACTTAGGCATCCAAATATTAGGATCATGCTGGAAAAGAATCTCATGCTTCTAGAAAAGATTAGAAATCATCCTTGCTATTTTCGAGATTTTTTACCTTCCTAGCATCGTGCCTTCAGGAACACATTCAGCATTCATAATTTCAAAAGCGTGAATATTATTGTCTCTACAACCTTCTACCTTGATGAATGGTACAATCACATTCTTAATCATAGAAATTGTCTCCTTGGTTTTAATAGTTATCAACATCTTATTCATAATATATTTCAGGCATCGGTGCAATGAGAAGGTTACTGCTCTAGCCGCATGGATCCATGGTCTTCCTAACAATATATTATAAGAAGGGTAGATATCTATCATCTGTAGTGTCTCCAAGAACACTTGTGACCCCATGTATAACTTTATTTTCAGGGTTCCACTTATCTACCTTGATGAGCCATTATATGCTCTTGCCATCATGGTATTAGGACTCATCGAAGGACATTTCTTTCAACATGTGCCTTAACAGCACATTTAACATACCGTTATCCATCAATACCTTTCATATTAGGATATATTTGCACACATCATGATATACAATGGCTTGTCATACCCGGTACCATCAAGATTCAACTCATATTTGATGAAGTATAGATAATTTAAAGTCTGGATTCTCCTTACCAGGTGCTACATAGTTTCTTGATTGATATCCTGAGACACGTATGCCTCATTCAACACCTTTTATGAAGCCTTTCTATGTGATTGGGAGCTTCAAATCAATGACAATAATCATATTCTGATAGGAGTCTTTTTAAGTTACTCAATAACATTGTATTCATAGTGTTTCATCAGTTGTAAGAACTCATTGGTCTCTTCTTCAATGATGAGTTTGTTCACCTCCTCAATCAGGTCAACTACTTATTTCCCCTTAGCCTTCTTTTATTTCTTAATTTCTTTCGAGGTAAAGCATTTTTTGCTATGGGTTAGGCCTCCAACTTCTACTTGGAAGACGAGCGCTGGTAGCGTACCCTAGAAAGATTACTTATAGTTATGCAGTAAGGCATTATAGTTTCCTTTATTTGCCACTATAAGTTTAGACGAGACCAATTTGGGCAACCTGTTTGTAGTAAATTACGCCCGACACCCTTCTTTATTTTTGCTAGATTCATCCACCATGGATACCTCTTTACCCGTTCCTCCTTCAATTCTAAGAGTTCTTTGAATCAACATTTGTATCACCTCATCGCAGAAGCCTTCATACAAGTTGATCATATGGCCTTCTTCACCGTGATACTTGTAGAAATTCCTGCTTGTTAATCCTTCTTCATAACTACCTTCATGTACTCATCTTTTGTCAACATTTCATAAATTCTATCCAGCGACACCTTTAAACTTCTTGGGTAATCTACCTTTAGTGCATTTATCGATCCACTACTCGATGTATGATTGGTTAGAGGGTTTGTATTTATATTTGGGGTCTCCTTAAATGTTCTCCACTTGGCTTTAATTAACTGCATGAATTTTTTCTTAAAGGCATTGCAAGTATGGATGTTATGTGATGCAATGCCAATATGGTACTTACAAGTGAGGTCTAGCTTATACCAGTTACGGTAGGATGGCTGCAAAGATGTGAGTAGTATCGAGGTTACCTTTTTTATGCTTAGCAATTTTTTGTACATCTTGTTTAAGGGTAATGGTAACAGGGGTAGTTATTCTTAGAATCTTTAGTCATTTTTCTTTGATATGTTTTCAATTTGGTTATTGACTTGGTTACTTTGGTCTTCATATTTATTTGGTAGGGAATGGAGAGTTAAAGTTGATGTTGGCAATCTAGGGTGAAGGTGATGGGGTGTTGCAGTTTTGGAAGTGGTTTTTCTTGTCTCTATAGCCACCATTAATGTGATTGTCATTCTTATTCTTTTCTACAAAGCCCTTTTTCTCAATAGGTCCAAAGATTTTGTCACTCCTTATCCTTTGCTCTATACGTTTAGCCACGACTGCAACATCAATAAATTATTGTGCTGAACTACCCACGCATACTTATAGTACAGCGCCTTGAGTGTATTTGCAAAAAAGGTAACAATTTCTTTGTCTAAAAGTGAAGGATGTACATGTGCAGCCAGATCCCTCTATCTTTGAGCATACCCTCTCATGCTTTTTTTATTCCCTTTTTTTAGATGAGACAAACTGATTCTGTCAAGGGCAATATTAATATTGTACAGATATTGCTTGATGAAAACGTCTACCGAATCTTTTTAACTTTAGATCCTTGTGTTATCTAGTCTTATTTACCAACTCAGTGCTGCCCCACTCAAACTATCATGACAGAAGCCTCGTGTGTTTTACAAGTTGATCCTTCGTTTTGAATTTCTTCATTTTAGCCTTTAATTGACCCCCAAACTTTGATTTTCTTATAATTTTATCCTTGATTTCACCCATTTGAATTTTGAAAAAAATTATATATGGTCCTTTAAAATCCTAATTTTCTCAATTAAGGTCAAATTAAGCTTTCAAACTTAATTTTTCACCAATTAAACCCCTAATAAAATTAATTTGACCTATTAAAAGTCTAATTAAATCATTGCACATAATTAATTCTTTTAATTTGACCCAAATTAATTCTTAAACTTAATTAATTCTTTAATTGGGCCCATGGTTAAATCAAATTGGCTTATTAAAAGTTCTTTGAAGTCCCTAGACTTAATTTTTATGCAGATTCATCCAATAATCACTTAGTTTGATCGTGAATCTAAATTATCCTTTAGTCTTTGGTATAATGGAGTACAATTAAGCTTTCATTTTTGTTCAAAACTCTAGCAAGGTTTCTCCATGCATTTGAAACCCTTCTCGGTCTGCTCTTGCTAAGTTGTCTCTTCTTTTTTTTTGCTTTTTATTTAAAAATAATAATAATTTTAAGGGAAATCAAAAATTATGTTTTACATTCATTTTCCTCACAAACGATGTCAATTAATGATTCATAATTTTAGCTTAGGTAGATTTGGGCCTTGGAAAGATGTTAAGCTTCGAATGGATGGAGTAAACTTCACAAGTGCGTAGAGATATGGAAAACAAGTACTTTATATATGCAATGGAGAGCTATAAATACAATAACAAAGTATATTTCTAACCTATTGTAAGAATGTTATAGGAGTGTTAGAATGATTATATAAGAATGTTCTTCTTTTTTAAAGTGACTTTCTTGTGTTTTGTTTCTTAAGCCCTCTTACTTGGTGTCATTAAAGGGAATTTATACTTGAAGAAACACATCGATCTACTTGCATAAAGCTTATAGGGAAAAAGATATAATATATATAATCTACCTTATCATACAGGCACTTCATAAACCATTTGAGTGGAGAAGCCATCATTCTACATACACTTGAATGCTTATGCTAATCTGAACTACTTGGGTTAATATAACATGAATCAAATCCACAAGTAACTTGTTATGAAGGGCAGATTGAAATGTATTAGCTTCTCATTTTTGTTTAGGAATATTGTTGTGGTTGCTTTTTAAAGTATTTTTTACTTATAAATGTATCAAAATAATGTATTTTTTATTTTTTAAAGTAAAAAAAAATTAAAAAAAAATTACTTTTTTTTTAAATATAAAAACAAATAAGATTTAAAAGGGAAAGCAGGAGTTTAGACCTGAAGAATTAAAGCACTAATAAGCTCTGAAGTGGGCCAAGAAGTGAAAAATACAAGGTGGTGAGGGATCGTTTGTGTCCAATTTGCTTAAATTGTAAGCCCATGTGAGAAACTGTGTGTAACTTTGCTTACAAAGAAAACTTGACTAGTTAATAGAGAAGCAAATAGCATTAGGCCATATAAATTCTCAAGGTTATTATATTTTAGGATAAGCGTCAAAGTAGTGCTCATTCTCTACGAGAATAGATAGTTAGCGGTTTCTCTTGTATGTTGTAGAGAGAAAAGAGTGAGATTTTCTTATTCTCTCTTGTATCGAGTTAGAACGATAGATTGAGAGAAAGTGAGATTGGATTATTTGAGGCTCTGGAAAAACTAAATAATTTTTATGGTTTTTTTGTTTGATTTTAATTTGATTAGTGTTGTTTTCTTGATTAAATTGTTGACTTTTCATTTAATTATTCATGGAAAGGGCAAAGTCCCCTGAGTACATTTTGAGCTCTTATGTGGGCCAAGTAATTGAGGTCGTAATTATACATGGAAAGGGCAAAGACCAATCCTTTATTCTCTATTCATGGTGATAAAAAAAAATTCATTTTGATACCTTATTTTTAAAACCTTTTTATTTTTAGTCGGTGTGTTTTCAGTATGAGGGTTAAACTTTTCAATATTAAACTTTATTTATTTTAATTATCAGTCCTTGAAATTTGAACAAAAAAAGAAATTCATAAAAAAATAAAGAGGAAAGAGAAAATAATCAGTTAATTACATTGTAGCGATAAAATATCCAATTTTTATATTGATGGGGTTTTTTTATATAAAAAAAGTTTCATTAAATATTTTTTATCTTTCATCTTTATAAAAGATAGATCAAAATTAAAGAATAATTTTGTATTTGCTTTTATTTTGTATTTTTAACCAGTTTAGTTGTGTTTTGAATCTTAAAGTGTTTATTAAGTTTTTTGAGGTTAAATAAGTTGAAAAATAGATTTTTTATCAAAAAAATATAAAACATTGGCTTGATACTAGTAAATGGCGCTTTGTCTGTTTATTTATTTTTAAATGTTGTTTACCCTTAAACATAGAAGGAATAATCAATAAGGTCAGGCACACGTGCCTAGCCTTCTACTCCCAAAGGCCTTAAGCTTTCTAGATGTTGAGTGCGTGAGCCTAGTATTTTAGGCCCAAATATTTGACCTGTTTTTATGGTTTGTTTTTCATTTAAAATTTGTGTTGAATATTCAATGAAAGTAAATATAATTTCTATTAATTTTTTAATAAATTTTGGACATAATTTTTTATCATTACTTAATATTGTTTCCTTTAATCACATATAAAAAATTGTGACATTATTTTTATATTTTCAATTAAAACTTGTTTTTGATATTATGATAATTTTTTATTTAAAAAAGAATGTTACTGCTTAAAAAAACACACTTTTGTTAAAACATTGAAGAGATACATTAATAATAAAATAGAGTTTACATTGAAGAGTTATGTTTTTCCTACTTATTTCAAATGATTGAAATTCTTAACAAACTTTTATTTTAATTTTCATTGTTTTTATTATTAAAAAAACATGATACTAATAAAAAATTATCTCAACCTTTATTTTAACTATTATGGTCTTTTATTAAAAACTTGATACTGATAAAAACATTATGTCATTGTCTTTAAGAATAATGATGACATTATTTATTTATTTATGGGTAATTATATATCAGCATGATAGGTTTATTTTTTTAAAATAGTTTTTTTAATTGATATTGAATGACAATAAAATATATATTTTCATAATTTTTTATTATAAAATTTTTATATATTTTCTTAAATTTATTTTTCTCATATGTTTTTATATATTCATAAAAATAATTGATTCATAATTTTTTTAATTTTTTATTGAGACTTTTTTCATGATCATAATAATTTTTTGCTTAAAAACAATGCTTTTTTAAAAAGGAAAAAACATATTTTTATCAAAATAAAAAAGAAATGCTTGATTTAAAAAAGATTTTTTTATTAGATATATAAATTTTCTTTTTCAGTTCAAATCACAATAGTTTTTCCAAATACTTTTTCTTATTGCTGTTTTTTTTATTCAATGAATTGTGTTGCTAATAAAAAAACTATTTTGTTGTCAAAACAAAACAAAATACATAAATCAAAACATATATTTTTGATAAAAAAAAAATACATCTTTCTTCCATAATTTAATTCACTGTCTTTCCTATGAATGCATATTTGTATTATTGTATAATTAAATAAAAAATAAAGTTATTAAACCTGGCTAGACTCATGATCTAGGTCACGAGTTTGGTGGAATAATATAAGTCAATTCAAAACATTGTTGTATAAATATTTTTTTTATAAAAAATATTTATTTGACATCATTTTTATTTTATTTTAAAAAAAAATCAAACCAACAAGTCATAGATGTACCTGTAAGGTTGATTGGGTCATATCGAGTCAACCTCCACCCAGTTTAATTTAAAATCTAGATTAAGTTTACAAATTATCTATTTGACCTATCAAAACTAGCCAAGTTTAATAACACTGCTGAAAATTTATCATCCATAGCTTAGGGAAATAAACTAGTTAAATAAGCTAAAGAAACTTTACATTCTAATGATTTGAACTGGGAATTGTGATTTAAAAGCCTCAACTTTAAAATCTCCTTTAAATGAAAGTGGGAGAGCGTAGACTACTTATCAAAATTAAAATTACAGAAAAAAAAACACACGCACAATAATAATATTTTACAAGATATACACAGCAAGTAACCTTTCTTTTCTAGCAAGAGAGGTGAGAGAGCTAAAGTCCTATCCTACAATTCATCAATTTGTCTGAATCATGTACACTTCCTCTCATGTGATTAGTGAACTTTCTCCAAGGACTGAGGGCCATTATATGTTTTCCTTTGAAGGAACAAGACGTGCATGAGATTTGCATTTTAATTTCGGAATTAATTAATTGATCTTACTGTAAAATTTGCATGCGTATGCATAGGAAAGAAAAGGAATCAAATCATCACTCACTATGTTAAATTATATATATAATATATGGTTTTCGGTTGAACAAACCAAAGTAGTTGTGGACGAGATGATGTCTTCCGATAGTAAACTCTTAAAACTCAATTATGGAGGTTCACATCATCACCAAACCCTATGTCATTATGCTTGGAGTGGTTATCTGGTTTCTTTAAAAGTTTGAAAGAGAAATGTTTAGAAATAAATATCCGGTGACTTCTTTTTATTTATTTTTTTTAGAAGCAACTCATTTACTTTTAATTAGTTACATTCACAAAAATATTACATTGTTTATTGGGTCAGTGTAATTATATTTTTTTTTTTATCATCAAAATTGATAAAGTTTACAATTGGAGGTAAAATCATATTTTCAAAGGGATTTATTGGGCATTACATGATTGATTAATGATAAATTGGTCAACACTTTTTTGTTTTTTTTTAACAATGAAGTTACAAAATTTCCCTTATAATTACAAAAAATATAAGCATGGTTTGGTGGGTAATTTTGGGTTTTTCTTATGGTTTGTTTTTTGTTACTTTTGGGTTGATGTAAGGGATGTTTGATAATTTTAAAAGTTAAATATTATTAAAAAATTTAATGACTCGTGCAACATGTGTGACTGTTCCCGTGCCCTTCGAGCAGCACATGCAAGACCGTCTGGTTACCATAATCAGCCATCTATGATGATGTTTGGATCGTTCTCTTCTTATTGGTGTAACGTGTGTGCACATCAAAGATGTGTTTGAGTTTCAGTGAAATTTTTTTCTTTTCCTTTTTTTTTTTCTCTTTCCTAGACTATAAATTCATGTTAACCCTTTTCAAAAATTAATTGTGCCCTCCAATTTTTATTTCTATCATTTTTTTTATTACTATTCATTTTGCTTTTAATGCTTTTAAATTATTTTTTTCAATTTCATCCCTATACATTTTATTTCATTTAATTTATTTATTCAATTTGATCCTCATTCTTTTTATTGCTTTTTTTTTTTGTGTGTTTTACCCTTTTATTGAATTTGTTTTAAATTTTATCTCTCATCATTTTATTTTATTTATTTATTTATGCAATTTTGGTCTTCATTTTTTTATTGCTATTTTCTTATCCTTTTCTTGATTATTTTTTTATTTCGTACCTCAATATTTTTTTATCTAATTTTGGTCCTTATTCTTTTAATTGTTATTTTCTTGATTTATTTATTTTTTTATTTTGTCCCTCAAATATTTATTTCATTTAATCTTTTATCCAATTTCAATCATCTTTCTTTTAATTACTATTTTCTTATCATTTTCTTGATTTATTTTTTTAATTTAGTCCCTGCTTAGTTTCTTTCATTTAGTTTTTATATCATATTTGGTTCTTACTTTTTAATTTTTTTTTATGATTGGAAATTTTACTTTGTGATTCTTTTATGTCTTTATTTCTGTAGGGTAATTTCAGTCTCATGAACCGGTCACTAGTTTGAATATTAACTTAGTTTTAGTTCCATCTTTTTTAGGTGATTTATTAAAAAAAAAACTATTCAATTTCATCATTCGATATTAAATTATTAGGTCTTGAGCTTCGTTATTTGTTCCAGTTGCCTCTCTTCTTCTTTTTTTATCCTAATCTCATATCATAATGAATTGTGGGTTAGTTGAGTTAAGTTTGTATATTAGAGAAGCTCAAGAGATTAGGTTTTTTTCTTCAACATAAATTTTTTTAAAAATTAATTTGTTTTTTCAATTTTATCTTTTGACATAAATCTTTTAGGCCTTCATATTTGTGTTTTTTTTTTTTTTATTTACACAAAGTTATTTTGATTTCATATTCCAGATCACATGGTCAAGTTATCATAAATTAACTCAAATTATTATTATATAAACATTTTTTTTTCATGTTAGAAAAAATTTAACCAACTACATAACATAAGTCACCTTGTTATCTGTTAGGTGTGTGATTAACCAAATCAAGCATTCATTAATATTTTATGCACCTAATATATATATATATATATATATATATATATATATATATATATATATTCATGCACATTATAATGTATCGTTGAAATTAGCAAGGTACTCCATGATCTGTAACGTGGGTTGCTGAGGATCTCAAACAAAAGACTTATATCATGTGGATTGTGATATAAAGAGAGAGAGAGAAAAAATGCCCATCTTTGTTTGTATAGAAAAACTCAAAAGGGCTTTACCTCAAAGTGGGACATGATAGAATTGATTTCTTGTGGAGATCGACAATAATCCACCAATAGTCTTTTATTGCATCAGACAGTGCATCCCCGTGAACCCGTCCTATTTCAAAATGCAATTGTTAGGGCATGTGAATGCTTTTGATATTGGGGGATTTTGAGACAAAACATAGTGATTGAACCATTAGCACGATGTTGCATGTGACGATGGGGATGTTGTGAAGGTCCCATTTTCATCTAAACATGCCGTTTCTTTTCTATATTTTTTTTATTAATATAAATATTTAAACTAGTTTACGTATATTTTAACTAATTTTATAGGTCATAAAGTTAATAACCATATAAATTTTCAATAATCCTGAAAAAACTCGAATTTATGACCATTGAGAAGCAAACTTAATGACTTATCCCTCATGGTTAATCATTGTTTTTCGTTTCTTTTCCTCTAAGAATCTAACTTCTACCATCAGTTGAAAGAGAAAAACTTCAAATTCTGTACATAGGCAGCCTCGCTGCATGCAGTTTGTGATAATTTGTGCCCTAATCATCGTGTTCGTCGAGGATTCAACAACAAAAGTATATGTGAAGGGTTAAAAGCTTGCTAAAGTAACATAATGTGTTGTAGTCTCTCAAGTTTGAGACATGGACAATGAGAGAATATTCAAGTTTTTTGTTTTTCAAATTTTATTGTTGATACTTTAATATGAATGAGTTGAGTTGTGATAATATAATAAAAGTAATCGAAAGTATACGAAAACATGGATGTTGATGTGTATGATCACAAATTTATATGGTATTATCAATCAATCACACCAAACTAAAAAAAAAAAAAGTCACCCTTGACATAGCTTGAAAACCTGTGTATATTTTAATCTTTTAGTAAAGTTTTTTCCTTGAAATATTATTTTTCCAACCGTCCACTTTAGATTATAAATGCCTCAACAAAAAGCAGTCGCTCATTCTACGGGAAATTAAGAGGAAAAGGAGGAGAAGCTTCCTTCTTGTAATCAGGCAGCAGGATTTACGAGATTTCCTGCCTCTGGACAACAATTCCGCTTCAGTGAGCTTTAGAAAAGCAGTATCCTTTAAAGATAAATAATAAACGAACAACTTTACAAGGTGACAAAACCTCCCTATGATCACACCAAGCACTGAATAATAAATATTCTATGGATAATAAGACCAACAGATTTAACAGTTTGTTATAACAGTACATCCGTGATTATTTCATTGATGGAATTATGAACAGAAAACTTCTTTATAAAAAATTTCATCGGAAATTTCTGTTCTGTTCTGATAGTGAATTTATTGTTAATAAATTTATTGATTGCTTTATAGAGGAAACATGCGCAACAAAATAAAATTGCTTGTCTAATTAATTTCATTGGTAATTTTTTTTTTAAAAAAAAATGTAGGTGTTCAGACCAGTTTGTGCTCACTTCAACTAATCCTACGAGCTCTAAAATTAACAACCACGTAAGCCTCCAGTGGCCCTGAAGTTTGCGAGACTCGAACTGGTGATCTTTGAGAAGTAAATTCAGGGTCTGACCAGTTGAGATATATTTTTCAAGGTTATTTTATCGATAATTCTTTTGGTACAATTTAGTTATCACAAATAAAAAAATCGTGTGTACTTTCATCAATAAAATTACATATGAAAAACAAAATGTTATTGATAATTTTATCAATAAGTTAATAATTTCAGTGATATTTGAAGTTCAATTCTTTAAAATATAATTGATAAATGTAAAGACAATCCATATTGTCGGAACTTATCGACCAGAGATCACCATTAAAACTTTGAAAGAACATGAATTTCTTCAACAAATAAGAGATATCAGAAATAGGTGTGCTATCACCTTAAAATCCCTCGACAAGGGCTGCTAATTGAGAAATCTTAATAAGCAAGGGCCAGTCCTCAAAAGAAACAAGTTCTACAATGATTTAGATTAGATGTTTAACTAAAATTGGTCGATAACTTAACAGAAATTCCCATCAATGGATTGCTTTTACTCTATCCAAAATATATTCCATCTTACTTTCTTTCTTTCTTTCTTTATCCAAAGCGTTGCCATGGTTGAAGTTAGAGTTCATTTTGCCACCTTCCTCCCTTGATTACACTTTACACGCACAAAGACAAGTGATGTTGTGTCCCTACAGGCTAGTCTTTTCCCATGCCGTGATTGATGTTCCACTTGTTAGAATCCTTAGGTTTCACTCCTAATTTGGCCCATTTCTTGAAGGGAACACACCCATGTAAACCCCTCCCCATACACCTTTAATCTCTTTTTCTTTAGTCACTCTCAAGATTCAACTACCATAACAATTTTTTTGAAAAAAAAAGAAAAGAAAAGAAAGCTAAGCTCCTCAAGAAAAAGTCCAAGTCTACTAGTAGCAACTCCACCCTCTTCTTTTATCTTCTTTTGGTTTTACAATTGCTTCGCCACCTACATTATATACATACACCCTCTCAAACTTTGAAGCGCACACATTCACTCGGACGCAGCCTCAAAAGCTATGGATTGGTTCTCATGGCTGTCAAAAACTGGCCTTGAGCCTTCTCTGGTGTATGAATACGGCCTTGCTTTTGCTCACAATGAGCTTGAAGAAGAAGATATAGCTTACTTTAATCATGAGTTTCTTCAAAGCATGGGGATATCAATAGCCAAACATAGGCTTGAGATCCTCAAGCTTGCAAGAAAGGAGAAAGGAAAGAGCCCACGCGCCATGGCAAGGGTTCTTGTTGCAATCAAGAGGACAAAGAGGTGTCTAGCTAAGTACGTAAGGACATGGATTCGCAGCGAGGAGTCAGCTCTTGTTCTTCTTCAAAGGCCTGGTTATGGTACCAGATGGAGAGGAACTATGTTGAAGAGGAACAAGAAGTTGATGATGTCTAAACAAGGTAGGTTGTTGCTTACAAATGGTAGCTTTTCAAACACCCCTATGATTTCTGCTGGCCCAACCCTTGATAGTTTTTCAAGCCCTGTGATTTATGATCTCAACAAAGAGAAGTTAGATCAGGGTGATGAGGAGGGGTATTGGACAACTGGTGTTGAAGAGATCAGGTGGGATACCATGTTCCAGAATCTGAAACCAACATGAATTGCTATAGTTTATCCCCTTTTTTCTCTCTTTCTTGATGTCAGTTTAAATGGTGAGAGATGGATTTTTTGTGTGTTCTTCCACCATGGAGTCTTCAGTCTTGCTCATGTATTCATTTTTTTCTTCTTGTTTTCATTAGTGGGTGGGTCAGATAGGAGCACAACTTGGCGTCAGGGAATGTTTTTTCTTCTTTCTTTTTTTTTTTTAACAAATGAAAGGCTCGAAGCTGAAACCTCTCAAGAAAGGGAGGACATGAGTGTCGATTGAGCTGCAAGCTTTGTGGCGGCATCAGGGTCTGTTTTAGTAATGAGATGGTCTCCCCTGCTTTTGTACTTTGTAGTCTTACTCGCAGACAAAAGAAAGCATTATCAGCTTTTAATAGATTGATTGTTTTAGGCATCCAAACATATTGTCTTATGCTTCTGTATTTTCGCTCACTAGGCTACGTTTATCGCTTTCTAATGTAAGTGGCAACAGATCATAGCAATTGGCAACGAAGAGAGGGGTATAGAGATAACGTCAAGTGCCTGCAGATTAGGACTGGAAAGCGAGGAAGAGGAAACTGATCTTGAACCCAAATACTTGTCTTTCTACTTCGAGGGAGAGGAAGGGGAAAAAAAGAGGCAGCAGCTTGTGTGTGCACATGTATGTGTGAGCAAACAAAGTGGATTTAAATATAGTATATCTTAGAGCGAGTGTGTCGCTAAGTTCATGTATAGAAAACATTACAGGATGAATTTCCCCTACAAATGATGAAAAACATGATGGAAATTAGATTCAATCTGGAACGAGTCACCCTGAAAACAAAGGGGAATAAAGGCCTGTTTCGAATGCCAGGAAAGACTAGACGGAACCAGTATTGATTCATCTTATTTAGGTTTCAGAGGGAATACTGATTTTGATCGACATATATCATAGCAATAACCTGCAGACAACTTGGATGTGCCTACCTCCCACAGTTTGATTAATTTTGAAGTCATTACAGCAAGCTTCATCAAGGAGACCGCCGTTGAACAGCCGACAACAAACAAAATATAGCATCTTGGAGCAAACAAAATATAGCATCTTGGAGCATCTAACAAAATCTAGGCGACGGAAGCCACTGTCTAGAGTGCTACAACAATGAAGCAAACCTCTGCAAAACAGCACGTCACAACCTTGTTAGATGATACAAATGATCTCCATTGGTCAATGGCCAGATGTCTGAGGCAGGCGAAAAGAACCCCCTGAATAAAGCAGTTCGTAAACTGGCCGAATTCTAACTGTCAAAATTATGCTCAAGATTGTACCCAACCCACAGACTCCAGCTAGAACCAGGAATGTCAACTTGAAGCAATCGGGGCCAACACAAGAAGAGCTACTTTGCTTAGCTGCTTCCGCATCATATACATAACCAGCAAGCGTACCTGAGAAAAGAAGTGCACCGATAGGATTGCCTAGCCCCATGAAGCTGTAAATTAAACCAAAGTGTTTCAAGCCAAAAAGCTCGGAAACAGTTGGCACCATTATAGAATACAGGACCCCATAGCAGATGCCAAGCAGAGGAATAGCAGCATAAAGAATTCCATCAGGAGCAAATGCAAAAAGAATGAAGGTCATGACCATGACCATTAGTGCGAATGTCATCCACAAGGTTCGAGGGATCATTTTCAACCTGCAATGAGATTTTATCACGTTCACCATCATTCCCTTGTTAGAAAGAAAATCACATCCAAAGTGCAGTGAAATTTAGAACTGTAGGAAATATAGGGCACAAACCTAAGTGCACATAACTAATTCCACACATGGCAAACGTAAGTACTTTTTAGGAAATTCGCATTACTAAATTGTTCGGAAACTCGTGCTAGGAATGCCTAATGATAATATCCAGCATGTGCTACTTCACAAGAAAGAGAGATTTTCACATTTCAACCTAGCACTTTATGTTAAGGCAATGAATAATGACCTTACAAAGTGTTCTGAAATGGCGCCTGAGCCAATACGGCCAACAAAATTGCAAAAGCTGAAGAGAGTAAGCAAAAGCGTTGTGTCTTCCAGTCCAAATGCAACACCAACTTGAGCCAAATTATTGAGAACGGTAACTCCAGCACCAACCCCAAGAAAGTTTACAACCCAAAGAAGCCAGAAATCAGCCTTGATAAGAGCCTCACGAATTTTAAAATCCTCACCTCTCCTGGGCCTCCTTCTCTTCTTCACTGCTCCCTCACCCACAGCAAGAAGCATGTCCGCATCCAAAGCATCCTCATTCTCATAAAAACTACCAAGATTAGTACCTGAAGAAGATGGTGTCAACAAAGAATCCGTTGGGGTTGATTCACCTTGCTTTGGGACCAAATGATCTGAAGAATCACTAGGTGGGACATGTCTCTTATGTTCTGCAGGGAAAAGGGTCATTTTGACTGGAATTGCGAGAGGAGACATCAGAATAATAACCATTATCAAAACTAAAATGTATGAAACAGTATCACTTAGAGAAACCACACCACTTATTATTGTGGTTATGAGAAGATAAAGAGCAAGCGAAACACTTGCCACTTGACTGAAAATAAAATGGACATGCTCTGAAGAGTCTTCTCCAGAAGCTGGAGAACAGGGCCGAATAAAGTACATCATTGCTAAACATAAAATGGGAATGCCAAGTGTAAGAATTAGGAGAAGCTCTGAATCTGAATCTTTAAGCACCAGTTTGTATATCACAGTATATACTGCAGCTGCGATCCCAGCATAACCTTTGAGAATCCCTGAAACAGTGCCTCTACTGAGAGGGAAGTTTCTCATGTTGGTTACAAGCACAGCTGTGCCAAACCATGTAGTGCTATTAGTGGCTACAACAAGCGCAACCCATATCTGCAACGGTAATGAAGAGTGAAGCCTGTAAAGATTATAATTCATGGAATATTATATACTAAGAGCAAAAGTTAATCTGCAAGTATGACTCAATAATTTAACAGAAACAAACAATTGTAAAAGTTTCAAGGAAAAAGATGGAAATTCAAAGGGAAGAATGCATAATTTTCCAGAAAAAGCTTGTCTTGACAGCCCATGGACTTCAAAATTTCTTCTATAATTTCATACGTCTACCTATGCCAATGGAATGTAAAATATTCTAACCGTGGAATATAAGATGGATTAAAAAAAATGGTAAAAAATTATGATGTTTGTATAAGAGAGTTTTACTCCATAAACTATGTTCTTTGATACTTAGGAACCAGGCCATCTCTGACTTCTTGCTGCACCCAGATTGCAAAAAATAAGTGATGAATATGAGCTCGCTGCAGGTTTCAACAATGCTTTCTCAGTAACTTGCACTAAATGCCCTGGAACATTATGTTTTTTCTTTATGAAAAGAAACAATTGTTTTTATAAGATACAAAAAATATCTAGAACTAATAAGTAAATGTTTGTCATATGATATATACATTGAACTAACCCGTATAGAGATTTCATATGGAAAGATGGACAGTTGTGTAAGTGATTAGACTTGAAATAACTTAATTATCTTATTTGATCATGACTATATGTTGTTCTAATTAAGAATAACAAATGGACATAATTGGATATAGTCAAGGTTGTCAATTTCATTAAGTTTCAGCCAAAATGACCAATATACCTCGTATCATTTCAAAAAACAGAACAAAGTGAAAAAAAAAAATTCATCTCGAGAATCTCGGGTCATTTTGGATTTCTTGCCCAAATTCTTTCTGAAATATTCTAGGTTTATTTCATCCATTTTGTTCTGGATAAAGTGATGAGCGAACTATAATTCTTCTATGAAAAAAATCCTAGACCTCCCGTTTACACATTCTCCTATATATATCTTGACTTCTAAAATTTTTAATATAATTTAATATTGTAAGATTAATGAAGAGGAGATTTTTTTTTAACCTAAAAACTTGTTAACTATAGGTTATAGCATTGTAATTAGTGAAAGTAACAAGTACAGTGACACCTCTTTGTTTGGCATTTCTTGTTTCTATTCATTTCCTCCCTTGTATTAAGAGAATCCAGGTCATCCTTCTAACTCTTGATACCGCCCTGCTTACAGCTCCCTACTATTGTGCATGTACGCTAGCTTTTTAGGTGTGCTCGGCTCACTTTGAGCCTAGACTTTCTGCCTTTGCCAAGGGATAAAAGATCAAGAGGACGTATGTGATGACTAGTTTTAGTTTTGAACATTCAATTAATTATTCCCATAAGAACTTTAGCTATATTTTATTATCAAGTAGTATTCTTACTTTCACCACAACAGTAACATTTAAAGGCTGATCAAAATCTCTTTTCAACTTCCAACTACACCTTCTAGGCTCGACAATAAAATGTTTGTTTAGGAAAATGTCCAGCATTATATTTTGTATCAAATTTCAATTAAAAATATTTAAATTTTCCTATTTTATCTAGAATTCCTTATTAAATGGAATTTCCTTTTTTGTGGATTTCTTGTGTGTAAGATTTATATAACTTATAGATAAATAGAAGTTAATAGAAAGCAAAGCTTGATAACACTGGCTGGATTTGTGAAGAAACCAGCCTTCTGGATGGAAAGGATTTAAGTTGGGAGGCATTTAAGGTTTCTTTGTCTACTTTGACTTTAGAGCATGAAAAGGTCAATTTTGAAAGCGATGATGAGCTTAGTGGAATAACAAGCTTAGTCGAAATAACATTGTTATCGAAATGTCTTGTTGATAACTTTCATTACATAACACCACAAGATCAATATACTTATTTCTTTATTAATGATAGATAGAGATTATGTTTAATTTATACTTCTTTTGTATTAAAATATTTTATTTTATCAATGTTTTAGCATTTTGTTTGTGTTAAATTATTTAAGTTAAAGTTCTTTTTAGTCTTGACTCTTGACAGGAATGTTTTAAATTTTGAAATTACATTTAGATACTTAATAATGTGTTTGTATTGCATAACTTAACGCTAATTTATCTTTTGAATTGGAATCATGATTGTTGAAATATATATATATATATATATATATATATATATATATATATATAGTACATAACTCAAGAACAGTACGTTGAAATGCTCCAAAACCAAAATTTATCATTCCAATTAAAAAAATAAAATGCCAACTAGAACAGAATCGACAACCTTGGGCATAACATGAACCATATGAAGCTATTTAAGTGATTAAGAGAAGATTCATCACTATAGATAAATTAGAAAAAATGGTCCACATGTTTTCCAATAATATCAATTGTGAAATCCTTGCATAAGGTGAAAAGAGATTGGAAAAGAGTTTCAAATCTTATTCAAAAGATCAATGATTATAGTATTAAAAACAAACATGATTTGACAAAGTAGACACACTTCATGCTATAAGTTTAAATCGGAACATTCTAGATAAAAATATAATAATTACCTTGAGAAACTATTCACTGCAAAGTTAAGTCAAACCACATAAGACTTTCCTAATATTTGGTAATCATAACATATTGTTAGACGATGCACTTAATCTTAAAAAATAGATCCATCAATTGTTAAATTGATAATAAATTAAATTGTTTAATTTATTTAATCCTAGTTTATTGAGGATCGAGATTTATATTCGGACCAATATATTATGAACATAATGGGTCACACATATAAGAACCATTAGTGATAAATTAAACTAGAATGATTAATCAAGCATGTCTTGATTATAAATAAGTTTTAGAGATTAAGCACTAGATGTAAAACTATATGGGGTTACAATTCTACACTAAGAAAAATCAAATGGGGACATGATTGAATAAATTTATAAAATTATCCTTAAATAATATATGTAATATTATTCAGAGGAAAAAATTAATATTTTATCATTTATAGGATTATTAGGTTTTCCCTATAATGTTATGCCTTAAATTTTGTGAGCGAGAGAGCTATGTTACAGAACATACAATGTAAGTTATAGATGTTACAAAACATACAGTGCAAAGAAACACTTGAAAACACAAAAGAAAGAGCTGTCACTCAAAGGCATGGTGATCTATCTCTCCTAAAAATGGTTTTAGAAGATTTCTCATTGGTAGTTCGTGTAAATTATTGTTAGAGACCAGACACTTGGACGGCTTATCTTCTACGATAACTCAACCTTGAAGAAGTTGATCAAATCTCAAAAAGAGAATCTGATTTTCAAGTAATTTCGCTCTAAACCTAAACAATCCTAGATTGTCTAATGAGATCCTGTGACTCCCTAAACAAATTTTAAATTACTGTTTCTTCTGCATCTAAGAATTTCAGGAAACCCAGCACTCTAAAGCCAAATAAACTTCTCAAAATCAGAACATGACAGCCAACACTGGCACAAAATAAGTTACCAGCTATGTTTTATGTGCAATGTGAACAGAAAACAGTACACTACCCAAAATGTGGATTGATGAGGTAGGTTTCTACATAGTCTGTACTAAGGTGGCAAAAATTTAAAATTGTGAATTTCCTACATGATGGACTTAGTTCTGGTGACATTAAATTAGAGCGCGAAAAAGATTGGTTTTTAAGTAGCTTACACAAATATGCTCCTTAAAGAATGGTTGTCCTAATTTAAATTGTAATCTCAATCATGCATGTTTCTCATATTGCTTTCTAAAGTGCTCCTTCGCAAAGGGAAAACAGGTATAAAAACAAGGCTAAACCTTCCCAATTTTCCAAAATTAATATATCATAGCAAAAGTCTACCCATTTCAGATCAGTGATTGTGAACCATCATTTTCTATAGTGGTGGAGAGTAGTGCAGTTGTCCATGCAATTGAGAGCTAGAAATCAATTGAAAATCAATTAAGAAGAAGAAGAAGGCAAGCTGAAACTGATACACTTCTCCTTCATTGACCCATTAGCATCCTCAGTAACACAACCATTCAATTAAAAGTTAAAGTAACAAATTACATCAACTTTTGAGAGGATGAGAATCTGCACCTACATTTCTATACATTTAATATTTGAAAGAAAGGGGTAAAAAACAAAAACAAAAACAAAGAAAAAAATGAAGAATGATAAAGTTCTTCAAAACAATGACATGCAGATATCTTGTCACCTCTATACACAAAATATGATGAAACAAACAGCAATAGGGAAGACAAAAAACGATAGTGTTGTAATTTATATTAATCAGTCACATGATTAGAGGAAACATATAATTCAATTTTAGGCCACAACATGTAATCAGGATATACCCATGCATGAAGAGGCAGTGGAGGTGCAAATTCTAGCTTCAATACTCTCAACAAGGACATAAACTGAATCCTGAAAACTCAATTGGTTTTCCTTAAAATTTCCCAGGAAGCAATGTATACATTGTGGAGTATGCTGAGAACAAGTTGCAATCAAAGACACTGCATCTAATGGACTCTAAAATGCATGTCCTTAGCCATAAAGAAGAATCGTGGTGATAGAGATATTGATGGAACTTAAATTTAAAAAGACTATTCCTTCTGCGGAGTAAGACATGCCTTAGAAAAAGAACAGTGCGTTTGTTGCCATTTCATCTAGGTAACTACTGTTCCTAGTTTCTATACTTTTAAAACATCTAGATAAAATATAGAGAAAGTTGTAATGATAATCATGAATGAATTTTACCAAATTCCCACACCAATATCATCACAAGCATTTGTTTAGATGTTAGGAAAGCTAAAAAGGGGGAGACCACACTCGCAATTTCATAAGAAAAAAAGAAACATCAGAATCACTCATTCACAGAAAAGCTAAAATCTAAGGCCATGAACTAATGGGATCCTGCAAAGGAGAATAAAAGGTGGTCCTGTGCTTCATCATTTCCAGTTGAAGAGGCTCCTTTCAAGACTCAAGCATGAAGCAATTTTTTTCTCCACTGCCATTGGCCTCTTATTGAGACCAACTAATCGAAAAACTACCACGAAAATGACTGCTAATCAAACATGCAGGTAGGCATGCAAAAAAAATTGTTTCCTAATTAAAAAGATTATAGCTCAAAGTGAATTCTTCTAGAAGTTAGATATGTAGTTCCCAAAATATAATGGATTTCAAACATCAAAGTTCTGGGCCCCCATGGTATGATTCTCCAAAAAATTTAATCAAATACAAAAGCAAAACCCTAAACTTGTCTAGAAAACTAGCCATGTCAATCAGTTTTAAATGAGCAGCCAGCAAAGAAAGAAAACAAACAATTAAAAATATAAATCTGGAGTAATAAAGAACCTCAAAAAAGAGACAGAAATTAAAGCAATCAGTCATCTCCCTGCAATTTCAGTGATCAAATTTGGAAAACTTATCAAACACTAAATCCAAGACAATCAAGAATATATGATTATGTAGTGGAGACAAAAAAAAAGAAAAAAAAACACCCTTCAGGTATTTCAAATCAACAAATCGATTTCAATGCAATTAAGCAACTAGAAAAGGAAAAAAGTTGATCACTTACCAGCCAATACGGCAAGCCAATAACAGTCTGGGTAACAGTAAGCCAGAGAACACCATAGCCCAAGAAACAAAAAACAACACCAACAGAAAGCAGAGCCCAAGGAGGGAATTTGTTGCAGGCAATGCCAGGGAGCAAACCTACATTCTCTCCAATATCATTAGCCACACCCAAGATTGTTATTTGCTGCTGGTTCAAACCCAACACTGATTTAAGTGAAGGAGAGTAGAGAGGGAAGTTGTAGCCATTCCCAGCAGCTATCAAAACCCATACTGCTGCTGCCAAGCCCACCCAAGGTGGTCTACTACCTGCTTTTAGAACTATATTTGGCATTTTTACTGTCTATTTACAACTTTTCTCTGGTCTGATCAATCTTAATTTGGAATAGAGGAGGGTCTGATATGAACAGATGCCTACTTCTCTTGTACAGTGCTCTGATCTCATCGGTGAAATTAGTGACCACACTACCCGCTCCACAACAGTTATTGCTAATATATTATATTATCTTCTTTTCAACTGTTAGCTTGTCTCCACATGCGATTAATATTACAGATATAACACGACAACTTCTCAGTGTTTTGATATGAATTGCTGACAAAGTAATCCACGAGTGATGAGCTCTTTAATGATTAAAAATATAATTCATATTAAGTATATCTTATCTAGTTCTGAATTTATTTTTTAAAAATTATTATTTAAAATTTTATAAACTTTGAAATTATTAAAAATTTATATAATCGTTAATTTTAGGACCCGTAAAATTAATTAAAGTATATGCAAGCTGATTCAGATACCAACATATATATATATAACACATATTTAGAGGTAACATTATATTTTTATTATATAATATAATTATTTTCATGCTCTTAAAAAAAACAACATGTATAATGTTTAAAGAAAGTTTTTAGATTTTCATATTTTTAAACTATGTAATTATTGCAATCTTCTAGGATCAATTTTCTTTTTCACTTAAGATTAAAGGTTTTTTTAACCTCTGTTATTTTGGAATTATCATGTAGAGTCAAGAATATTTTAATTTTTATATAGTTCAAAAAAAGTGATTGACACATGCTATATTTCTCAATGTTTATTGGTAGCTTTTTGTGGTGGTATCTAAAGCATCGCGTTACTCTTTATATAATGAGGCAGCACATGTTGACTTCTATAGCAAGAAAAAGCTTTGATGATAATTTTTTTTTTTAAATCTTCCTTTTTCTTTTCTCTATCTCAAAAGGTGTGCTGACCTTTGCAAAATTACAAAATGGTTCTCAATCATTTAATTATATCAAATTTGATTTATTTGTTTTTTAATTTCATCCCTTAGCATATGATTTTTTATTTTTTCATCAAATATAATCCTCATTCTCTTGATTCCTATTTATTTTTATTTTAATCTTTTTTATTGAATTTAATTTTCAATTTAATCCCTAATCATTTGATTTTAATTTTTTTTTTAATTTGATCCTCATTTTTATAATTGCAATTCTTTTTATTTTGAGTTCTTTTTTTATTTTTTATTTTTTCAATTTCATCTCTTATTGTTTAATTTCATTAAATTTTCATATTATATTTATTACTTGTTTTTTATTATGCCTTTTCAAATTATTTTATTTTTTAATGTTTAATTTCCTCAACATTTTATTTCATTTCTCTTTTTATTTTTGCAGATTTAGTTTTTATTTTTTTAATTGCTCTTTTTTATATACTTTTTATAATTTATTTTATCTTTGAATTTTATCCCTCGGCATTTTATTTTATTTTATTAATTATTCAATTTTGGTTTTTATTTTTTTAATTGCTTTTTTATTCTATTTTTCAATTAATTTCTTTATTTTTATTAGTTTTTATATTAGATTTGGTTTTTATTATTTTAACTACTATTTATTTTGTTTTTAGTTTTTTTTATTCAAGGTTGTTTTGAATATGCTGTATAGTTATTTTTAATTTTATTCAAGATTAGCTTATTTAACCTTGATTTTACCTTTCTCTTTCAATGACCACTACAAGACAGAAAGCCTATTTTAGCTGCATTCTAGGATTTAGTGCATGAGAATTGCTACCAAAAGGTCCGCTTGTTGACATGTTGTTCAGAATTTTGTTTGGAATTATATATATGGATTATTTTTAAAGTGTTTTTTTGTTTTTTTGTTTAATTATTTAGAATTTATGTTTGATATTAATATATTAAGATAATCTGAAAATATTAATTTTAAACAAAAAATAAAAATATTTAAATTTTAAAAAATAAAAATAAACAAAATATCAATAACAGATCCTCCTAGTTAGCTTGCTAACGAGTCCATGCTGTTTATCTTATGTCCTGTCATGGTGTGTCAGTGTTTTAATATAGTACACGTGTCCATGTCGGGGTGGAGACATCAATTCTGAAACATGTTAATTTATGATAAATATAGCTAAACTAATATTTTGACGAATAAAGATTTAATTTTAATTAATGCAGGAACAAATTCAGGAGTTGGAGGCCATGGCAGCAAATTAAAATTGTAGCCCAGCGGTGGCAAAGGATTTTCTTTGTCTCTGTATTTTAGATTCAAGTCTCAGCGTGTACATCTATCATCCCCGCGATACCTTACATGTTTACTAGGTTTGCAGGATGATCAGTGAGCCGTGGGATTAGTACACCCACGTAAATAAAAAAAAATAAAAAGTCAATCTCAAATGACAAATATACTCCATTAAATATATAATAATAGAAGAAATTATACCACGTCGTTGGCCCCCACGTTTGATGTTCCCAAGAGCTAATTAATGAATCAAGAACCAAATCTATCTTCTAATCAAGCAGTATTTTTATGTATTATTCTATTCGCCAAAACCATCTGAAATTATTGTTAAAATGCATTTGGGGCAACGTGGGCAGCTGCTTGTAAAGTGGACGCATCGACGATGATTAGGCTAATTCAAATCAAGTTATCTGTATAATTTATGATAAATATAGCTAAACTTTTATGTTATTGGATTGGAAAATTAGGCTAATTCAAATCAAGTTATTATATTTTATTTATTTTTATTATTGAATTTCAATTTATATTATTTTGTTAGGTTTTTATTAGTTAGTCCTGTTTAAGCTCAAATTTTATTATCATAAAAATTTTATTATTTAAATGTAATTTTTTTGAAGGTTTAAATAAATTGAATAAAATTTTGTAAAGTTACTGATATTTTCAACCCTTTTCTGTTCTTTGTTTTTTTTTTCTTTTAATTCTTAATTTATTTTTCTAAAAACTTTTTTATTTTAAATTTTAATTTTTTTATTATTCCAAATCAAATTTAAATTTGGTATTAGAGCACAAGTTTTAAGTTTTTAATTGCTATTTCAATTCTAGTTTATTAACTAATACCCTAAAACGCGTGGAAAAAATACTATAACTTTTTTCATATGTTTTTTTTATTTTTTTCATTTTATTTTTGTTTTTCCCACATTTTTTTCGTTTTTTCCCTTTTTTTGGATTTTACATTTTTTTGGATTTTACATTTTCCAAACCTATAACGTAATGCGAAATTATGAGTTGCTTATAAAAAGTCAACGCACAAAACACCAAGACCTCCGTATTACCTTTTTTTAGGGCTTAACAACAATTCTTTATTAGGTACTTCATCCCATAGATCTTATCCTAGTAATGCCCAAAATTATAAAGAAGATAAAGGCAAACAAGTCGTCAATGAATTATGATTGGTTTGGAGGTTCAATGCATTAAATGTCAAGGTTTTAGTTATATGTTCTTCAATTGCACCTCTAAACCTTTAGTCATATAGTGTTCATAGTTATAAATTTAAGAAGCATGCAAATCTTCTTTTTATGTCTCAATACTCTAAAATGTTTGATTCCACCAAGTCTTATTCATGTAGAGTTCATAATCAGCATGTCAAGATCATAATACAATTTCAAGCAAGGAATGAACAATATAAATTTTGAGCTGATTTATATAAGTATCATGATGTACTTAATATTTGAGATTATTTCATGATAGAGATTAGACCTCATCAGTGTTCTTTGAAAACATATTATAAATTGCAAGCGAGTAGTGCTAGATTATTTATAGTGTTGTAAATGATTGAATCAAATAATTATGTCATTAAATTGCCACTAAACGTTGATATTGATTCTACTTTTGACATTGATGACCTCATTATATATAAAACAGAATAATTTATCCTTGATGATTCTTTTAAAACTCCTTCCCTATTATCCTTATCTTTGGCACCAAAGAAACATTTTATACTACTTGGATGCACAAGTTATTTCAACCAAAGAAGGAGAACTTCAAAAAATCTCAGTTTATAAGCTAGATGACTAGATTCTGACTGTACTTAGATTATTAAATAGACATCACAACAGCTTAAGCATGATCTTTATGAGCATTATCGAAGCCATTTTGACCTATACTTGACGAGGTGAGTTTTTCCAACTCCGAGAGAGTTGATGGGGACAACAGACCTGAGACATGATCTACATGTTCATAATGAACGATCTACAATGACGGAGGACAGCCTAACACTTGTATTATTTGATTTGAATATTGGGCTCATTCAAACCCAAGTTATTAGATTTTATTTATCTTTATTATTGGACTTCAATTTATATCATTTTGTTAGATTTTTATTAGTTAGTGGATTTTAAGTCTAAATTTGATTATAATTAGGGTTTTATAATTTATATGTAGTTTTCTTGACATTACTTGGAGTTTATAATGAATTGAATAAAAATTTGCAGAGTTGCAAACTTTTCCAACCCTTGTTCTTCTCTTCTCAAGCCTTTTCATCTCTTTCTTTGATTTTAATTCTTAGTTTTTTTTCTCTAAAAACTTTTTAATTTTCTGTTTGAATTCTTTTTGTTTATTATTCCAAATCAATGTGTCCTCAACTTAGAATTTGTAGGAATTAGTTAGCTAGAACATTGAATCCAGTTAATGAAATTACAACCACTAAAAAACTTATGACTTGTGAGAGTCTAAGTAAGGAAAATGGTTGTACAATGAGGAGATGTATCGCTCCTAGTACACCATACCTATAATAAACTACATTGTTGATTATTCATGTTTTTATTTGTTGGTCTCATCTAAGGTTCAAAGCATATCTTCTTCGTGAGGAAGTCTCTATCTTATAAGGTTAAATCCTAACTGTTCTAAAGACTAAACTTTAGCGTCGCATTTATTTCTTATTTTTGTATCTTTGATACATGATGCTATACTTTACATTGTAATTTAATACCCCCAAATATTAAAGTCTACAACTAAATCCTAACATTTATTGTTAATAATTCATTTAATTTAATAACGAGAGTATGCATTACGTTATAAAATTCATATCTCAAATTTAATTAAACAAATTATTTTTTGTGATGTTTTTAAAATCTTGGCCAAATCCTAATGAATAATCACAAAATAGTTATGATATACATTGACAAATGTTTTTTGTATTTTTCAAAGTATGATAAAAATATAATCTTATTTTTTATAAAATATGCATGAAAATTTTTAGATTTTGACTGTTTACACGAAAACAAAACATATTTTGTACTTTAGCTTGGGTGAGATGAGATTCAAGATTTAATTGAAAAGCTATTATTGAATCAGGGACTAATTTGAATTTAAAAAGAAAAAACTAATCTAGCACGTGTGAGGAGAGCCACCTTGTTAGGATGGCAAGTGTGATTTTCTATATCCTTAAAAGGAATCTATAATGTCATTAGAATTATCGAAGCGACTTTCCTCTTATGGCAGTGCGTGGTGGCTACCTTGCTACAAAATAGCATCTTCAATCATTTTTCTCCTCTTTTCTTTTTGTTTTTTTTTTCGTCTCTCCTTGGATTTTACAACTAATTTTTCTATTCTTTTCTTATGGGATACATTTTTTTTCATAATTGTTAATTGCGGTCTCTCTAGTTTTAATCTCTTAGAAAACGGAAAATCCGAGCAATTTTTCACACGATCAAGCGAAAGCTCAACAATGGGAGGTTTCCCTGGCAACACGAGAAAACTGAAATAATATATCAAGGCCAATTGCGACACAAACCGACTTGGAAGGACCAAACTGAAAAAAACAAACAATTGCACTGTGTGAATCAACAGTGCAATAAGTTTAGAGCGACAACAATTGAACAACTTAGCTTTTTGTTAATATTAATTAGAAAAACCAGCCAATTAATCACGTGAAATATTATTTGAATTAGATTTTAAAAACAAAGGACTATTAAAAGGCATAATACAAAAAGGTAATACCGTAACCAATCTAAGAATTTAATAATTATGTCTAATTATTAAACAAATTCCAAGAATCTTAATAAAAACAATTGAATTATAAAAGAAACAAGAAAAATTCTCGTGGCAGAAATTACCAAGAATAATCTTCAAAGCTTTAGAAAAACACTTGAGTTTATTAAAGAGCATTACATATATATGATGGGGTTCACTTACCGTCTCATTCGTTCTTTATCCTCCGCGTCGCTTTCTTGTTCTTTTACTGTAAAAAGAATTGTCTTGTAGTAATTGGCGAGCACCCATCTTTGAGATATGACAAAGCTTGTCCTCTAAAAAGAAACACTACTGAAGGAACAAAGATTGATTTGAACATTAATTTACAAAAATTAATGTAGGGTAATGAATAAATCCCCATATTAGGGGAAAAAATAAAAATCTAATTCTCATCTTGC